>SWDT01000148.1:0-68974 GCA_009193035.1 Halicephalobus mephisto
ACAATTGTCAATGCAGATTGTATTGCAGTCGTTAACCATGGCAAGATAGTGGAAATGGGAACTCATAACGAGTTGATAGAAAAGCGAGGTACTTACTTCGAATTGACGGAGAAACAAAACACGAAGAAGCAGTAATCTGTTTGTTTTTAATTCTGTATTTGATAATTATTATTTTTTTCATAAGTTTGTAATTATTTTTTTAATTTATTAAATAAAGTAATTGTGTGTTAATTTTTAATATTTTAGATAGTGTTTAAAAAAATCGAGATTTTCGGAGGTAGGATTTATGTTTTGTTGAGGAGATAGTTAATTTTCAGAAAAGTTATTTAAAAAATTAAAAATACCAACTTATACGAAATTGTGTCTGTTATTTTTAATTTTGTTGTTATTTACAAAGTTTAAAATGTTTAATAATGTCGGAAAATTGTAAATTTCTCAACGTAATATCGGAATTAAAAATTTATGCGATTTTTTTATTTTTGTTATTTTGTGTTTTAATATTTGAGAATTATTTCATCGTTACTTCTGCAAAATGGGTCTTCGGGACTGCGTAGAACGTTAAATATTCAACGATAATTATACAGTTCCGAGACTAAGCGAAGGATTGAGGTTCCTACCATGGGCAGTTTGTCAAATAAGTTTATTCAACATTGTCAAGAAAATAGAAAAGAAATATCTCCCAGATTCGTCAGCCCGAATCAACGGAGCTCCACAGAAATCCAATAAATTCAGTAGATTCAATAAATTCAGTAGATTCAGTAGATTCAATGGACCATCTGATTTCGTCTCTCCACGGGGTTCAGTTTCCAAGTTTTATGTTGCAATCTGGACACGTCGGCTGACAGGACGGAGACTCCCTGAGGGTACACCGTAGTAGTTGGATTTTACGTATATTATCAATACCACACTTTCACAAAAAATAAACCTTCAATTCCCCATCCTCGTAAGAACCCCAAAAACAACCACCACCGTTTTGTAACCCGAAACACCAATTCGTGAATATTCATTTATTTATTTCTTTAATTTCGCATTGAGGGGTATAAAGTGTGAGCTAGAGATCAAATTCCGTCAAAACCTTGGATCAGATCCCGAAAGACTCCGAGAAACCTTCCAACAAAATATATGAGATGAAAAATAGAATAATTACTGAGCAACAGAGCGACTTTGAAATTGATATGGATCATGAGGTAAGTCCTTTGAGGACTGAAGGTTTTTATCCAGCGGTCAGCTGCGTGTCTGGAAAACCGTTTTCTTAACTCGATTTTTCTGAGTTTCCTTCTTCGAATTTGGTACGGTAGTTTTTTCCTTCAAGTTTAGGGAATGGAGTCGTGATGAAGATGTAACTGACGTCTTCAACATTGTTGTTTTGCTTTTTTTCGCGATTTCTAAACGAAATTAAAAATTTCATCGGCAAAATTCAGGTGCGTTCCTGGGAAGTTGTTTTTCTGACTTGATCCTTCTGAATATACTTCCTCGAAATCGGCATACTGGTCTTCCTTTCCTCCATCTTGGGGACGGGGGTCGTGATGACGGCGTAACTGACCTCTTCGATCGGAGGCTGGAGTTTTATTTTTTGTTCTTTTTCTCGCTTTTGACGATCCTTGAAGGAAACTACAGATTCCGTCGGAGATTTAGGCTCCAATGACCTTCTTGATATCCTGGACGAAGCTCGAGAGTTGGATGGACTTCCGGAATTTTCCTCGATAGTTTCGAAATGAGTGGAATCATTTTTGACAGAATACAGAGAAGTCGTATCTTTGGAAGAAAGAATATTAATCAAATCGTCATCTCCAGCTTGAATGAAACATCGAACTTCTTGCATCACTGGCTCGTGGGATTCTGCGATGGATTCTTCTTGATCTAGAGATTTTCTGACGTCACCACAAATTGAATTTTTTCCGCTGTTGTTGCTTCTATGAGTGGCAAAACTGGAAGCCCTGGATCTGATCGGACTTTCGACAGAATCCTTCGAATGTCTATTTGTTCCAATTGCATTATACTGAGCAATGATAGAAGATGAAGGAACTGGAGAATTAAAGTTCAATTCAACGAGATCATTTTGTTTCTTTTTCATCGTCGCAGAAAGTTTCCTTGATGGATGACTGGAGGAAGAGTCGACTGAATCCGACCTCTTCTCCATCGTCGCATACAGCAACTTAGAAGAAGAACTAGTCTCTGGATGGGATCTGTGACTTGCGATGCTTTCGTTGCAGTCGTTTTCGTAATCTCCGGCGATGGAACTAGATTTGGATCCTCCGACAGATCGATTCGGAGTGTGTGAAAGTTTCCTGAAGGGCTTCAGTATCCACGACCGACTTCCGAGACTGAAGGCTCTCTTCCTCAAGTCCTCCTTGGGAGTTAGGAGTTGGTTAGAAGGACCTTCTTGGATCCGGACGGACTTGGAGACAGCAGCACTAGTAGCAGCTTCTTCTCCTAGCTGAATTCCATCAGTAGAAGCCGAACTGCTGCCTTCGTCGTGAATAATAGGAGAATTCTTAGCGGAATGTCTGGTTTCCTTGTGATTATGGAAAGTCGGGTACTTGGAAGGTTGCATCATCTCGTAAGCATTTCCTTGATTCCTCGCCAAGTTATTAGAAAACGAAAAAGCTCTCGGATTCAGATAAGCATTGGCATTGATGGAAGAATAACAAGAATCACTAGAATCAGAAATGTAACTCCTGATATCTTCCAGATGCTGTTGTTCAGAAGTTGGTGGAGGCAGTAGATGACTGACGCTTTCGGACGAATTCGAAGTTTTTTCTGGATGATCCGAAAGTGAACTTGCAGTCGAACAAGCTTCATCAAAGTGCCTCTGGCATCCAATGACATCAGATAGACTAGAATCATCGGCAGCGATGGAACTAGAGTCATCCGGAGTCGATCGGTTGTAAATGTCATGATCGAGATCCTCGCCTTTCCCAGAATCGCTCCCTATGGTCATCTGTCTCTTCCTCGTGTTTCCGTCGTGATCGCTGGAGGAACTGATGCTTCCGCGTTGACTAGATCCATAAAAAGACATTTCTCCATGGTTCTCCAAGGCTGCTTCGATGAGTCTTTCATGTGGAAACATTCCATTCACCAGAATCGGCTGATTAGATTTCATATCGGTTTCTTCGTAGTCGACGACCTTCAAAGTCCCTCCGCTGTCTTCTGTTTCGTCTTCTGGAGCACTAGAACCACTGACAAGAGAAGCTCGATGTTTGGCCCATTCGACTACTGGAGACATAATTGTCGTTGAAAATTGAGGTTTATTTTTTTCTTCTTTTTTCTGACTGTTTCCTCGTCGAAACATGTTCAACCAGGAAGTGGCCGAAGGACTCCCGATAGTGTGTGCTCTCGTCTGTGTTTCGACAGCTTTCTGTTCATGTCTCGTAATATCCCAGAAGATGGCTTGATCGATGCTCTTGGCACTGATAGCAGATCTGTTGAATACAACTTTTTGAGTTCCCAGATGAGGAGGAACTTCTTCCTCTTCCACAGAATTTATGTGATTCTTCCGAAGAATCGACTTCCTGGAGGAAGTGGAGGAAGTAGAAGGGACTTCCGAGATAGCACCGTCTTTGAGGTCAATTTTGGGGGAATTAGAAGCTTCAGAAGAACTGGTAGAAAGCTCTTTGGACTGATTCTGAGGAGAACTGAGAAGTTGATGTGTGGAATTTGGAGTGGAGGGTTGTTGCTGACTGAAACCCGAGAAAATTATTATTCCCATATATCAGTATTCCTAATTATGAACTAAGTAAGTAAGAAAAAGTAAAATTCATATATGAAAAGTTTTAAAATGACAGAAAAGTTTAGTAATTTTCGTGTGTGAATGACCTACTTTTGTCTCTTCTTCTCTGCTTCTCTTTCGATAATCTCATTCAATCTTGAATGGATATTCGCTGCTACTTCCTCAGATTCACATTGGGCCCAGATTTCGCACATCCCAGTGGCAGCCGCCCTCCCGATCCTCATGATGAAGTACTTCTCCTGGAATCCGAAGCTCGCCACGAACTGTCTTTGAATTTCGATAAAGTTATCAGTTCTAAACGGCGGGATTCCGGATTTCGGATGTCCTGACAACGCAGGCTGAGTTCCCATTTTACAAAGAATGATCGTGTGGGCGTAGAATCCCAATCGATGTCGTGTCGCTAATTCTGGTCTTTTTGCACAAATATTTTCGAAATTTTCTGGATTTGGAACTGGCTTTCTTATCCTCGGTCTTGTTACAAGACCTACATCCCAGCAATATTCGAAGAATTCTGTAGACAAGACCGGTCGTCCGAGGTAGAGGGCCCGGGCCGGAACGACGGCGGTCATCATCGCATCGAACCACTCCAAAGTCGCCTTGTCGTCCCTCAGACGGTCTTCTTCGGCAGCTTTGAAGATGAAAGTCTCATCTGGAGTCATGATGGAGACAGAAGTTTTAAGTTTAGCATCCTCATGTCGGTTAATATTGAAGCAAGTTGCGAGATCAAAAATGTGACGAGCTGCTTTTTTCTTTTTGTAGGATTTCTGGTTGTCGTGGAGCTCAAAACACCGATCTGAGAGGATTGCGTAGTAGGTCTTTTTCCCTGATTTCTGAAAAACAAAAAATTATAAAATTATTGAAAAATTAAATTTGAAAAAAATAAAAATGAAGCATTTTTGATGAAATTGTCTCAGCACGAATTTTTAGAATTTCTTAAATTTTCTAAAATTCTTAATTTTCGATGATTTTAGAAATTTTTATTAAATTTTAAAATAATTAAAAAATTTTAGAAATTTTAGAAATTTTTATTAATTTTAGAAATAATTAGGAAATTTTGAAAATTTTAGAAATTTTTTATTAAATTTTTAAATATTTCGAAAACTTCAAATTTTAGAAATTTTTTATTAAATTTTGAAATAATTTGGAAATTTTGAAAATTTTAGAAATTTCTATTAAATTTTGAAATAATTTGGAAATTTTGAAAATTTCGAAATAATTTAAAAATTTCTAAAATTTTTAAATTTTGAAGTATTTCGAAAATTTTAGAATCCTTCACTAGACTTCAGAATCTTCTGCAAAATTCTACTTCAAGTTTGAATATTCTTTGTTCCCTATGGCTCATAATTTTGCAAACAATAATTAATTTTTTTGCATTACAAAAAAGCAATGCCTCACGTAGAAGCCTCCGTATTTGTGTTAAAATTGTATCTATAAAATTATTTTGTATCTTAAATGTAAAAAACTGATGAGTATTCCATATTTGGAAAAAAAACAATTTTTAAAACTTACAGTAAATTGAAAATTTAATTTGTTTTTAAGTTTTGAAATTGTATTTTTTGTAAATTTTGATATAGTGCGAAATAGGAATAAAAGTAAAAAAAGTAAAAAAAAGTAAAAAAAGTAAAAGTAAAAAAAAAGTAAAAAAAGTAAAAAAAGTAAAAGTAAAAGTAAAAGTAAAAGTAAAAGTAAAAAAGAAGTAAAAGTAAAAGTAAAAGAAGTAAAAGTAAAAGTAAAAGAAGTAAAAGAAGTAAAAGAAGTAAAAGAAGTAAAAGAAGTAAAAAAAAAGTAAAAGTAAAAAAAGTAAAAGAAGTAAAAGTAAAAGTAAAAGTAAAACTTACAGTAAAGGCCATAAATCCGGTGATCATTCCGGATTTGTTGGTTCCGACGTCTTCTTCCAATTTCGTAACTTGGACAGAATTGGATCCGACTTGGTCGTTTTTTAATCCAACGCCTCCGGCAGATTTAACACTTGTAGTTGGAGATTGTCTGGAATAAGACAGAATCCCCACGGATTTCGAACAGCTGGCCACTGCCCCATCCTGATCCACGTTCAATGAAGACATTTCTTACTGTAGTTACAGTAACCAATAATGAATAAAATACTTAACAAACACTTGAAACGACTTGATGAATCCTTGACAAGGTCAGTTTACTCATGGCTTTGGCATCCGGTTAAATAAATACTTTCCGTTGAGAAGAACGGACAAGTTTTACTCTGAAAAACAAAAATTAAAAATAAAAATCTCCAAAAAATGGTCCGAACACGAATTTTCACAATTTCGATATTTATGAAAAAAATAAAAATCTCTAAAAAATGGTCCTAACACGAATTTTCACAATTTCGATATTTATAAAAAAAATAAAAACTCTTAAAAAATGGTCTAAACACGAATTTTCAAATTTAGGATGTTTATGAAAAAAATAAAAACTCTCAAAAAATGATCCGAACACGAATTTTCACAATTTCAATATTTATAAAAAAATCAAAAAAATCTTCAAGAATTTAAAATATTGTTTTTTATAAAAATTAGAAATAAAAATCTCCAAAAAATGGTCCTAACACGAATTTTCAAATTTAGGATATTTATGAAAAATAAAAGAATCCTTAAGAATTTAAAATATTGTTTTTTATAAAAAAAATCAGAAATAAAAATTTTCAAAATTTTGATGTTTATAAAAATAAAAATAATTCTCACGAAATAATCCGAACACGAATTTGAAATGTTTTTTTTATAAAAAACAAAAAATAAAAATTCTCACGAAATGGTTCTGACACGAATTTGAAATATTATGTTTTTTATAAAAAACAAAAATTACAAATTCCCACGAAATGGTTCTGACACGAATTTTCAGAATTATGTTTTTTATAAAAATAAAAATAAAAATAATTTCAAAATAATCCCAACGCAAATTTTCACAATTATGTTTTTTATAAAAATAAAAAATTATTTCAAAATAGTCCTGACACGAATTTGAAAAATTGTTTTTTTATAAAAATAATAAAAAAAAATAACTTCAAAATGGTCCCGACACGAATTTTCAGAATTATGTTTTTTATAAAAATAAAAATAAAAATAATTTCAAAATAATCCCAACGCAAATTTTCACAATTATGTTTTTTATAAAAATAAAAAATTATTTCAAAATAGTCCTAACACGAATTTGAAGAATTAAATTGTTTACGAAAAGAGAAATTGTTATGAAATAGTCCTGACACGAATTTGAAATTAAGTTGTTTATGAAAATAAAAAATAAAAATTCTTACGAAATAGTCTTGACGCGAATTTCTACAACCAGGATGTTTATGAAAATCAAAACAAACATTATTACGAAATGGTCCTGACGCGAATTTCTAAAACCAGAACATTTATAAAAATTTTCAAAACAAACATTTCCGAAATTTTTTAAGTTTTTAGAAAATTTTAGAAATTCGTGTCAGGACAATTTCGCAGAATTTTTTCGGTTTTTTAAATTTTTTTTCAATTTTTTTTTCGATTTTTTTCGATTTTTTTTTTGATTTTTTAAAATTTTCTAAACTTTTTTAGTAAATTTCATCATATTTAAAAAATACTAAAAACTTCCATGAATTTCTAGTTCATAAAAATACAGAATCCTCCGTGCACATCGAACAAATCCTTCTTCATGGATTTAAGAAATCCCACAAAACAAGGTGTTTTAGCTAGTAAACATCTTGGTTGTTCTTGTGACGAGAGTAAAAACGGAAATTGTAGTACGAAGACATCAGGAAAAATAACAAAATCCGTATTTCAATAATGAAATAATTAACGAATATTTAAAATAATAAAAATAATCAATATCAGTCATGTTTGTTAAAAAAACTAAACTTTTAAAATAATGAAAAAAAAATAATCAATATCAGTCATGTTTGTTGACAAAAAACTGAACTTTTAAGCCAGATCACAGATCATGAAAGTTGTCAATCACGATCCATTTCTTTCATCGGAGCTGTTTTTTGGATAGTGATTTGAGAATAATAAACAACTGGATAGTGACTAACAGGAGAATTTAGTCACTATCTAAAAATAATAGTGACTGAGAATTTCTAGTTTGAGTTAAAATCAAACACTATCCAAAAAGATCATTGGAGCTGTTTTTTAGATAGTGATTGAAGAAATCAGAAAAGAATTAAAACTAAACACTATTCAAAAAGTTCACTGAAGCTGTTTTTTGGATAGTGACTGAAGAAATCAAAAACGAATTAAAATTAAACACTATCCAAAAAGTTCACTGAAGCTGTTCTTTGGATAGTGAATAAAAATATCAAAAACGAATTAAAACTAAACACTATCCAAAAAGTTCATTGGAGCTGTTTTTTGGATAGTGACTGAGAGAAGAATTTTAGTCACTATTAAAAAGTGGATAGTGAATAAAAATATCAAAAACGAATTGAAATTAAACACTATCCGATTTTTCACTGGAGCTGTTTTTTGATAGCAATTCTGACAGCTTCGAAGAAATTTTCGTGGATAGTGTCTAGACCTACATAAATATAGCCGCAGTCAATCACTATCTGAAGCAATCATGGAAGCAGGTAAAACAAATATCCAAAAATAGCTCCAATAAAGCAACAGATAACATCTAATTTTAGACATCATCAATTTTCCTCGTTAAAGTTGTTTTTCAAAAATTTTTTTGATGATTATTTTAGTTTTTTTTATTGAAGAAATTAAACTATAAAAAAACGAAAAATAAAATTTCGACAGTTACGCCCAAATTTGCAAATATATTTAAATTAAAAATATAAAATCCATCCTACACAATTTTTCACTAAATCAACAGATATCGTAAAAAATCCAAAAAATTTAAAAATCTAAAAATCGAACAAGCAAAACGAGGCAAATGAGGGAAAATTAAAAACAAATTACGTCAAAGACTCAAAATCGAGACAAACAAATTCGTTAAAAAAAAGGTATTTTGCTTTTTATACATTTCCAAAAATATTTTATATAAAAAATTTTTAAAAAATCACGTTAATGCAAAAATTAAAAAAAATAAATCTTATTAATGAAAAAAAAATTTAAAAATGCTAAATTAATATAAAAAAAATTAAATTTCACTAATATAAAAAAATCAAAAAAATATATTTAATCAATAAAAAAATTCAAAAAATATATTTCATTAATATGGAATTTTCGAAAAATGTAATTCATTAGGGCGTAAAAATCTTCAAAAAATAAACCGAACAATTCAATAACAAGATGGAATTTTGTTAGCCAAAAAAGCAGCTTATCTTTAAAGTTGATAAGAAAACCCGGAAGACTGTCTTCTGACGCCGAAACAGGAGCCAAAGGCGACGGACTATCAAGGACCCTTAAAGACCTCCAAAAAGACGTAAACAAGTTCATCATTTTTGACAAGGGTTAAAATCAGGTGAGTCTTACAGTACTATTAGGAAAACAAAAAACATAAATCTTGTCCAGATTGGCATAAAGCCCAACAGTTGTTGTTTACGTAAAAAATGTTGCGGGGTGTTGTCAGAGCAATGGACCAAATTTTGACTCAATCTGGAATTTTCGAAATAAACATTATAGCTTGGTTTGCTGGAAAAACAAGATTTTACTAAAAAGGTCAAACAGGATTTAGAAATAATTTCACAAGATTTATTCAAAAAGGACACGATAATGGGTGGTGAAATTTATATTAAAACTAAAAAGAGAAATTTCACTTTTCTGGTAGAAAATACAATTTCGTAAAAATATCCTTGGCGAACTATGAATAAATGCCAAAAATATTTTTGGCAAAATGTGAACAAACGCCAAATAAATTCTTGGCAAAATGTGAACGAACGTCAAAAATACCTTTGGCAAAATGTGAACGAACGCCAAAAATACCTTTGGCGAAATGTGAACAAACGCGAAAAATATTTTTGGCAAAGTGTGAATAAACGCCAAATAAATTCTTGGCAAAATGTGAACGAACGTCAAAAATACCTTTGGCAAAATGTGAACGAACGCCAAAAATACCTTTGGCGAAATGTGAACAAACGCGAAAAATATTCTTGACAAAGTGTGAACGAACGCCAAAAATACCTTTGGCAAAATGTGAACGAACGCCAAAAATATTCTTGGTAAAATGTGAATAAACGTCAAAATCATTCTTGGCAAAGTATGAATAAACACGAAAGAAACTTTTTATTCTTTGGTAGAAGACATTTCGCTAAAAATATTTGTGGTGTATGAGTCAATGTCAAGAGAGAAAAGCTTTTTTACACATGATACACTTTACCAAATATACCTTTGGCAAAACGTGAATGGACGTCAAAAAGACAAGCTTTATTCTTGGCAGAAGACACATTACGTCAAAAATACCCTTGGCGAAACATAATCGAATGCCAAAAAAATCTATTTTTTATAGAAGGTACTTTGCTAAAAACATCATTGGCGAAATATTAACGAACGCCAAAAATTTTTTATAGAACACACTTTGCCAAAAACAATTTTGGCGAAACATGAACGAACACCAAAAAATCTACTTTTTATAGAAGATACTGCTAAAAACATCTTTGGCGAAATATTAACAAACGCCAAAAAAATTATTTTTTTTATAGAAGACACTTTGATAAAAATATCTTTGGCAAAACATGAACGAACGCCAAAAAATCTACTTTTTTATAGAAGACACTTTGCCAAAAATTCCCCCTTGGCGAAAAGTGGATGAAAACAGAAAAAATTCCATTTTTTTACAATTGAGAACACTTGACCCAAATTATTCTTGGCGAAATGTGAATGAACACAAAAAAAAATTCACATTTTTTGCAGAAAATATTTGACCGAAAAAATCCTCAACGAAACGTGAATGAACGTCGAAAGAGTGAATTTCACTTTTCACAGTAGTGGACTTTTTCATCGACATCTTTGGCGAAATGTAAATAAACGCCAAAAGATAAATTTCATTTTTTAACATAAAACAAATTTTTTCGTTTTTTTCTAAAACGTCATTAAAAATCAATATTTTTTTGGGCATTAATTCATATTTTACAAAATTTAATTTTTTTTAAATTTAAATTTTTTTAATTTTTTAGTTTTTTTTAAATTTAAAAATTTAAAATTTTTTTAAAATTTTAATATTTTTTATTTTTTTTTAATTTTAAAATTTTTTTTATTTTAGAAATTTTAATTTTTTATAATTTTTTTAATTTTTTTATTTTTTTATAATTTTTATTTTCTTCAATTTTTTTGTTTTTTAATTTTTTTTTTTTTGTTTTTTTATTTTTTTATAATTTTTATTTTCTTCAATTTTTTTGTTTTTTAATTTTTATTTTTTTAATTTTTTTAAAACTTATTTAAAATAATTGTCTTACGGTCACGTTACTTGAAATAATTAATCCGGTCTGTGATGAATGAAAATTTTTGTCACGTGTTTAATTTTTTAAAAATGTTTTATAATTCAAAAGTCACGTATTTCGAAAAATGTCAAAGCACTTTTTTTAAATTTATTTCCGTAAAAAACAAAAAACAAAAAAACAAAATTAAACAAAAACAAATCAAAATAATTTACTTTTTCAGACCGATTTTGCGTTCAAAAAAATCCATAATTTTTTTAAAAATTTAAATTTAAAAATTTTTATTTAAAAAAATCAATATTTTTTAACATAATTTTTAGTCGAAAAACTTTTATTTTTATAAAAGTTAAAAAAAATTAAATTTATATTTTTTTTTAATTTTTAAAATTAAATTTCTTTTTTTTTTAAATTTTAAAAATTTAATTTTTATTTTAAAAAAATAACATTTTAAAGGAATTTACTGTAAATTAATTTTTATAGATTTTTCAAAAACATGATTTATGTAAAAATCCAAAAAAAATGGATTTATCTAAATATTCAAAAAACCTCACATTTTCGTACATTTCGTCAACTCAATGAAGACAAACAAAATATTAAAAATTATTTTTTAAAATAAAAATTCACAAATCTGAAAAAATTTAAAAGACAATTGGAGATTCTTCAAATTCGATTTCCGTTGTCTAGGTTACTGCTTAATTTCGACAGTACTTTGGATTCTGTACCCCGGAAAAGAAAAATTAATCCTGTTGATGCCTTAGGGTAAATTATTTAAAAAACAAAAACATGGTAAATTTAGACAAATTTTGAATGAAAAACAAATTTTGTAAATTTCCAAAAAACAAAAATTTTTAAAAAATTAAGAATTTTCCAGATCTTCAAAAATCCAAAAATCTAACACCACAAAAAATATATTTTTTAATAAATTTTAAAATTTCAAAAAAAAAATAATTTTTAAAAAAAAGTAAAAATTTTTAAATATTTTTTTTTAAATTTAAAAAAAAGTAAAAATTCCAAAAAATTTTTTAAATATTTTTTTTAATTTAAAAATAGACTTAAAACAGCACGAAAATGATATTCACGGTAATTTGATAAAGACATCTTGGGTTAAAAATAAACTTAGACCATGGTTTGGAAAATTAGCCACATAATAACCCTACAACATCACTACAATTATACATACAGTACCTTCGTGAAAATTCCATCTTATTGAATATTTAAATCGCAATTCCAAAAACCAAAAAAACAATGTAAATTAATTTTTAAAAATTTACAAAGAATCTATAAAAATCCAAACTTGTTGAATATTCATAATGTAATTTCAAAAAACAAAAACAATGTATATCACTTTTAAAATACTACTAAAATTACCTATACACTACTTCAAAAGTCCCACCTGTATGAATATATATAATATAACTCTAAAAATACATAAATCACTTTTAAAATACTACTAAAATTATCTATATAGTATCTCAAAACTCCCAACTTTCTTAATATCCATAATGTAACACCAAAAAATACATAAATCACTTTCAAAATTCTACTAAAATTATCTATACACTACTTCAAAAGTCCCACCTTTCTTAATATCCATAATGTAACATCAAAAAATACATAAATTACTTCCTAAACACCACTAAAGTCACCGATAAAGCACTTTTACAAAAATTTCACTTATTTTAATATCTACAATCCCATAAAGAAAATATGTAAATTACTTTTGAATCATGGAAATTATTTGTAAAGCACCTTTGTGAAAATCCCCACTTATTGAATATCCACTGTAATTCCAAAAAGAAAAACAACAAACTACCCTCCTCTACGACGTTCCTGAATCATCCACAAAGCACCTCCACCGCGGTTCTCAAAAGTCCAATTTTCCAAATTTACCGTATCTACTTTACATACTTTCGTAAAAATATGCGATCAAGTAACGATCACCAGACCTAAGTTCAAATGAAAAACAATCGTCCAAAACCAGAAGTCACGATGGTACCCTATCTTGTTTTTCGTTTTTCTCGAGTAATTCTTCCTGAGAAAAAAATTAAGAATAAAGCGAAGCAAACAAAAGAAGATCCAAAAGAACAGGAAATATTGTTTTCATTTTGCGGGGTCATAAATTGAAAAAAAAACGAGAATGCGCCTCCAGCAACAAACTTTATCGTTGAAAAAAATGTTCGAAAACAAGGCACGTCAGAATCCATTTAGTATACGTGCTGAACATAGCAGCTGAAAAAAATTAAACTTGTAAATATGTTTTTAATTTTTAAAATTAAATTTTATAAATTTTTTTAAAAATAATTTTCAAAATTAAATTCCATAAAAAATTATTTTTAAATAGTTTTAAAAAAACTCCACATAAAATTACTTTTTTTAAGTATTGTTAAAATTAAACTTCATATAAAATTTTTTTTTAAAAATTAAATTTTATAAAAAATTATTTTTTTTAATATTGTTTTTAAAATTTTTTGTTTTTTATATTTAAATTAATTTAGTCAATGAAAATAAAACTGATATTGTTCTCAAAAAATAAAAATTAAGTTTTTTCTCGAAAAGTGGAAAAATTTTAATCACATGGAACTTTAAAAAATTTTGGATTATTGATATTTAACTTTTAAAATTATACTTATTCAAAAAAAATAGGTCAAAAAAATGACCTCGAATTTTTAAAATTTTTAAATTAAAAAAAACAATTATCTAGTAGAGGAAAAAATTGGATTTTCGCCAACATTGAAGACGTAATTGGAGTTCTCGGTGATACGGTTAATTATATTGTTGGAATTTTGCAGAATTGGAGTAGAAAATAGAATTTAGTTTTCTTCAATAATAATAATTACTTGAAAAATAAACAAAATGACGTCAGAAAACTGCCTTGACACAATCATCCTATTTTCGGAAAACTCCAGAATCCCAGATTTAACAAACATCAAAAATCCTAGAAAATCCAAAAAACTTTAATCCAAAAAAACTACTTTTTAACACCATCTACCCTTACAGTACCCCCTGACCCCAAATAAACAGATTATCAAGTTCATCCTAACCTGACATGGTTTCAAAATGGGTGTTCAGAACAACTCAGAGAAGAATGCAAAACGGAAACGCCCAAGGCGTTGGTAGAAAACATCTTAATCAATCGATTGATTTGTTCAATCCACTAAAATGCCCTAGGGAAAAGAAATTCCAGAAATGGAAACAAAACAACAAAAAACGAGGATTGGTTTTCTTTGAAATGAATTTCAATTTTGAGCGGGCAGCAAATAGGTCAAATAGAAAACAACTTGAGCCTTCAGCTGGTCTTCCGGAAGCGAGCAATTCTTAGTAATACATCAACACAGAATCTAGTAGTTACCAAAATAAGGATAAAAATGGAACACACAGGTGCTGACATAAAAAAACATGTTTTTATATGAAAATCATAACCAATCAAGTTTCAGAAAACAACTTAAGCCTCCAACTAGTCTTCCGGAAACAAGTGGTTTCTGAAATCCATCAACGAAGAATCTATCAGTTATCAAAACAAAGATAAAAATGGAACACAGGTGCTAACGCCAAAAAAATGTTTTTATATGAAAACCAAGACCAATGAGGTTTCTGCCATGTGTAAATGACGTTATCTAAGGTGTGTTCAAAGTTAAAAAAATATTATCACAGTCGAAAAAGTAAAATAAATGGAGGGAACACAGAGGCTAAGAGTTTTCGGCCGTTGTTTTCGCGTTCGTCAAGAGAAAATATGTGACGCAAGTTAGTCCGTGTGGAGAGAGTACAAGTTTGTTCGCTCCCTCGCAGATGTGCGTCACACAATGTTCGTCCGTACACAATGAGAGAGTACACACTCGCACTCTTTTTTCAAAACAAGTCTGTCCGTGCAGTGTGAGTACGCACACATCCCTCCGTTCCCAATATCTGTATGAAAACAAATTCGTCCGTGTAAAGCGAGAGAGTGCACACTCGCTCCTTCTTTTCCAGTGTCTCTGTAAAAACAAATTTGTCTGTGTGGAGAGAGTGCGTCCTCTCTCTCTCCGGAGATGTGTGTCACGTCAAGTTGGTCCACTGAACCGAGCGAGTGCATTCTTTTGAAATTTTATGAAAACAAGTCGGTCGGTGTGATGCAAGTCCACGCCCGTTTTTCTCTCTTTGAAAAATGATCAAAACAACATTACTGACGAACTTTCTGCAGCGAACACACAATGTTTTCGACTTGTTTTGTCCCTTTTCTCGCTGACAATTTCGTCAAAGATGCCTTGGGGTAGTTACTCTCGCTTTGTTTGCGCTCTCGTCCCTCTCCTCAGATGCTTGCGCAGGCTTCAAAACAGATTTGTAAATGTTTAAAAAACCGAAATTCCACAACCAAAATGATTGATTTTTGTGTTCATTGCCCTTGGCGAAGGAACACTGACTCAGAAATTGGTCAACATAAAACGTTTAAAATTAGTCATAATCAATCCTAATTTTATCCTTCGACTTTGAAAAAAGTCCATTGAAACTAATTTGCACTTTTAATTCGCTCACTGCACTTTCGGTCGAAACAATGAGACAAAGGATACTGTAATGGGGACGAAAACATGGCAAATGTGTTTTCAAAGTACAATTTAAAGATTAAAAAATTCGGAAGAAAAATGTCAAAAAAACAAGAGACTGAATCGAAAATAATCGTCGCAGGAGTAGACATTTGAGGATTTTGTTAAAGCCACCAATGTCATTATCGAAACGACATCAATGAGTCAGCACGATGTTTACTAATCTAGAATATTATCAATGTTGTCAACTAAAGCCGCAATTTCCCATGAAAGAAAACAAGTCTAGTAAGGAAATTGGATAGTGACTGATTTTGGATAGTATCCATTTTTAGTAGAACTGTTAGTCACTATCCAAAATCAGCTCCAATGAGGAAATTGGATAGTGACTGATTTTGGATAGTATCCATTTTTAGTAGAACTATTAGTCACTATCTAAAATCAGTTCCAATGAGGAAATTGGATAGTGTCTATTTTTACCTAAAATTAAAATTTCTTAATCACTATCCAAAATCAGCTTCAATGAGGAAATTGGATAGTGACTGATTTTGGATACTATCCATTTTTAGTAGAACTGTTAGTCACTATCTAAAAACAAGTCTAATAAAATCAAGGATAGTGTCCATTCTTGACTAAAACCTAACCTTCTTAGTCACTATCCACTTCTCCTTTGTATAGTGACTAGGATTTTTTTCTCAGTCACTATCCGAAAACAAACTAAATAAAAAAGTTGGACAATGATTGATTTTAAATTTTGATCATTGGCCCTATTGGAGCTGTCCAAGTCACTAAAAACAGCTCCAATAAGAAAATGAATAGTGTCCAATTTCGACTCAAACTGAACCTTTCCAGTCACTATTTAAAAGTTATTGGGGCTGTCAAGATTACTGTCCAAAAATCAATTCTAATAAAAACCGAATAGTGTCTACTCTAAACAAAAACAAAACCTTTCCAGTCACTATCTTCAAAGTTTACTGGGGTTGTTAAAAACTAACCAAAAACGACTTCAATAGAGTTTGAATAGTGACGACCTCTTAGACACTATCTTTTATCAGAATTCTCATTTATAAAAAACACCAATAAAAATTTAGATAATGGAGATATTTTGGAAAACATTTTTTCAATTTATTACAATTTTTATTTTTTCTAAAAAATCAAAAAAGACAATAATGATTATTTTAAATATTTTTTTAGTTTTTTTATTTTTTTAATTCAAAAAAGATAAAATAATAATTATTTTAAATATTTTTTTAGTTTTTATTTTTTTTTAATTCAAAAAAGACAGAATAGTGATTATTTTAAATATTTTAAATATTTTTTAGTTTTTTTATTTTTTTAAAATATAAATGAAACTAGAATAGTGACTACTTTTTAGACACTGTATTTTCAATTTATTACAACTTTTATTTTTCCTAAAAACGAAATAATGATTACTTTCAATTCTTTTCTTTTTTTTTTAAACTAAAATTTTAGTGACGAAATTTTAAACATTATTTTTTTACAACTTTTTCTAAAAACAACAATGAAAATAGGATAGTGACTGATTTTGAAATTTTTATAATTTTAATTTTCTCTAAAAACAAGATAGTGACTGATTTTAAGATACTTTATTTTTTATTTTTATTTTCTCATAAAACAACTAAAATTTTAATAATAGAATTTTAAACATTTTTTTACAACTTTTTCTAAAAACATCAATAAAAATAGGATAGTGACTGATTTTGAAATTTCTATAATTTTAATTTTCTCTAAAAACAAGATAGTGAATATTTTTAAGGTACTGTATTTTTTATTTTTATTTTCTCATAAAACGACGAAAATTTTAATAACAAAGTTTTGAATATCATTTTTCTTCTTTTACAACTTTTTCTAAAAACAACAATGAAAATAGGATAGTGACTGATTTTGAAATTTCTATAATTTTAATTTTCTCTAAAAACAAGATAGTGACTATTTTTAAAATACTGTATTTTTTATTTTTATTTTCTCATAAAACGACGAAAATTTTAATAACAAAGTTTTGAATATCATTTTTCTTTTTTTACAACTTTTTCTAAAAACAGCTTCAAAAAATCACGTATTTTTCAAATCTAAAAAATTCATGCTTTCCCTTTTTTGAAATTTTATTAATAGTGATTATTATCACGTGTAAAATTATTTAGCCCAGTCATTATTAAGTTACATTTTCTCTACTTTACATGTTTTTAATTTTTTTTTCATCAAAACAATTTTAGTCTCTATAGGGATTAAGCAGCCCTGCCTTTTTTGCGACAAACATTGAATTTCATCAGTCATCATAACGAGGATTATAGAAGCACCAGAAACATTGTTTTGATGACACAAATCCGTGTCAAAAAGTGCAAAACAAATTTTTCTTAGTAAACAAGTTTCCAGGTGTTTCTGCAGCGTTTGTTGCAAAGTAAAAAATGATCGAATTTAAAATTTTAAGCATTAGTTCTTAAGGGACAATTTTAAGTCCAAAAATCATTCATAAAATTATTATTTTTTTAAAATCAAAATTTAAACTAAATTTTTTTACAATTTCATATAAAAATTAAAATATTAAAAATGATCGAATTTAAAATTTTAAGCATTAGTTCTTAAGGGACAATTTTGAGTTCAAAAATCATTCATAAAATTATTATTTTTCTTTAACTTTTAAAAAGATTAAAATTCGAACTAAATTTTTTTACAATTTTATATAAAAATTAAAATATTAAAAATAATCAAATTTAAAATTTTAAGTATTAGTTCTTAAGTGACAATTTTGAGTCCAAAAATCATTCATAAATTTATTATTTTTTTTTAACTTTAAAAAAAATCAAAATCCAAACTAAAATTATCTACAATTTCTATATTTTTAAACTTTAAGTTTTTTACAATTTTATATAAAAATTAAAATATTAAAAAAATAAAAAAAGATTTTAATCAAAGTTAAAAAATATTAAATATTAATTTCCTAATCAAAAGTATGTTTTTCATTAGCTTTTATATCTTCAGAATCCCCTGAAAATTCTTTTCCGTTACCAAATGTGATTTAATATAAAAATAAAAAAAATAAAAAAAATATAAAAATATAAAAATTAATTTTTTTAAATTTCAAAAAATTTCAAAAATTACAATTTCGATTAAAATTTTATTTTTTATTTTTTAAAATAAATTTATGCATTTTTAAAAATCTTCATTTTTTAAAAATTACATTTTATTTTTTAAAAACTTATTTTTATTTTAAAAAAAATTAATTTCTGTATTTTTTTAAAGTTAACTTTTGTATTTTTGTAATCTTCGAAATTTCCGCTACAATTTTGTATATAAATAAATTTAAAAATCTAAAAAACAAAAATTTTAAATAAAATTAAAAAATAAATTTAAAATTTTTTAAAATTTAAATATTAAAAAAATTTTTTTTTAATTTTAAAAATCTTAATTTTTTCTTAATTTAAAAAATCTTTAATTTTTTTCAAGTTTTTAGAATTTTTATTTTTTTCAAATTTTTAGAATTTTTATTTTTTTTTTAAATTTTAGAATTTTTATTTTTTTTTTAAATTTAAAAAATTTTTATTTTTTTGTTTGTACCAAATATGGATTTTCAAAAGCTTTCAATTTTCTGAAAAAACAATGAAAAACAAACTCGATTCTGAAAAATCTGTTACTCTCGGAGTAGGCTTGGTTAGAAAAACAGTTTCCTCTGCCTCGCTAAAGTCGGAGAAAAACGTAAACAAGTCCATCTTTCATTCTCCCCTGTTTTTTTGTTTTGTTCGTCTTTTGGGGGACGAGCAAAAAAGGACAAAAACAATTTTAACCTTCAACTGACCAGGTTCAGACGGAATTTTGTAAATCATTTGTATTGTTTCTTTGAAAAAATGAAGAATGATGAAACAAACGAGAACTGGCACTGGGGTAGGGGTACTTTGATTCTTGAAAAAATACAATAAAGATAAAGTACAAAAATTATCCTGAAGTAAAGTTACTTTGTACTTTATCTTTATCCTATTTTTCCTGAAAAAACCAAAAACGACCCTGAAGTAAAGTTACTTTTGAGTCTTGGAACGAAAATAAGATAAAAATAAAATACAAAAATGATCTTAAAGTAAAGTTACCTTTGATTCTTGGAACGAAAACAAAGCAATAATAAAATTCAAAAAAATAAATCTCAGATAAAAGTAATTTTATTATTAACACAAAAATAATAAAAAAAATTAAAAAGTAATTCGTAAAGCGGAAGTTTTTTGATTTTTTTAAACGAAAACAAAAAATAAAATGTAAAAAATAACTCTAGAGGTACTTTGGTTCTTGAAACGAAAACAAAGCAATAATAAAGTGTAAAAAATAACTTTCAGATAAAAGTACTTTTATGATTAACATGAAAATAAAAAAAAACTAAAATAAAAATAACTATAAAGTAGAAGTATATCAACTTTCGAAACAAAAACCAAAGAATAATAAAAATTCAAAAAATAACCCTCAGAATAAAAGTAATTTTATTATTAACTCGAAAATTAAATAATAAAAATTTAAAAAACAACTATAAAATAAAAATTCTTTGATTTTTGGAAATTAAATAATAAAAAAATTCAAAAAATAACTATAAAGTAAAAGTTTTTTAATTTTCGACAATTAAATAATAAAAAAATTTAAAAAACAACTATAAAATAAAAATTCTTTGATTTTTGAGAATTAAATAATAAAAAAATTAAAAAAATAACTATAAAGTAAAAGTTCTTTGATTTTCGAAAACTAAAAAATAAAAAAATTCAAAAAATAATTATAAAGTAAAAGTTCTTTGATTTTCGAAAATTAAATAATAATAAAATTTAAAAAATAACTATAAAATAAAAGTTCTTTGATTTTCGAAAACCAAAGAATAAAAAAATTCGAAAAATAACCCTGGGATATTTTAGGTTTTGAAAAGAAAACGAGATAATGATGAAATAGTAAACATGAAAATTGGTCAAAAACGGTTACGAAAGTGTTCCGGATGAGTAGGATGTATTTTGAAATATTTTCGATTTAGACAAACAAGAGAAAATTATCCAAAATAAAAACAAAAAATGACGAATATATTCAATATGAAAATTATAAATTTTTTATAAAAAAGTAAAATCTGAAACAAAAATAATATTTTTATTTTCACGTAATTTTTCGTAAAAAAAAATAAAACTTTCGTTTCATCGAAGAAATTCCGAAATTTTTGTTTTTTAATGTAAAGTGTAAATTTTAACACAAAAACGAATTATTTTATAAATAATGTTCCTAAAACGAAAATAAAAAATAAAAAATTTGGTCCTGTCACGAAAATTGCAAAATGTTTTATTTTTGGAAAACATGAGTCTTGGAACGAAAATAAAAAATCTCATAAATGATGTTCCTAAAACGAAAATAAAGAAAGTCAAATTTGGTCCTGTCACGAAAATTGCAAAATGTTTTATTTTTGGAAAACATGGATCCTAACACGAAAATTAAATTTAAAAATAAATTTACTCTCACCACGAAAATTTAAAAAATTTTATTTTTTTTAAATTCCTAACACGAAAACAAAAAAATACATTTACTCTCGCCACGAAAATTAAAAAATTTTTATTTTTTTAAATTCCTAACACGAAAATAAAACAAAAAAATACATTTACTCTCGTCACGAAAATTAAAAAATTTTTATTTTTTTAAATTCCTAACACGAAAATAAAGTTTAAAAATTAATTTACTCTCACCACGAAAATTACAAAATTTTATTTTTTTTAAAACTCTTAACACGAAAATAAAATTTAAAAAAAACCTAATCTCAACGCGAAAATTGTCATTTGTTTTTCATCAAAGTAAACGTTATTTTAAAGATCATACTTTTCCGAAAAAGAGCAATAAAATTACATTCACGTAGTCCTCAAAATAATCTTTTTCAAAAAAATTCTTCTTTTCAAAAATCATTATAGACAAATTTTCGAAAAAAATAAAAAAAAAATAATTATTTTTTACCGAGAATCATGAAAAAATTTTCAAAAACAATTTTTTTATCGAGATAAATTACGATAAAATTTCGAAAAAAATAAAAAAAAATAATTTTCTTTTCAAAAATCAATATATAATTTTTAAAAAATTTTTTCTTTTCGAAAATCATTTTAAAAAAATTTAAAAATTATTTTCTTTTTAAAAATCAATATATAATTTTTAAAAAATTTTTTCTTTTCGAAAATCATTTTAAAAAAATTTAAAAATTATTTTCTTTTTAAAAGTTAATATATAATTTTTAAAAAAATTTAAAAAATTATTTTTTTTTCAAAAGTCAATATATACTTTTAAAAAAAATTTTTTCTTTTCGAGAATCATTATGAATAAAAATCCGAAAAAATAACCTTGTCCTATAAAATTTGTTTTTTAAATTTTTTTGGAGATAATTTCAAAAATTTTGTTTTCACAAATTTCTTCGAAAAAACAATTTTTTGGAATCTTTAATGACCTTGCACGTGAAATCCAAGAATCCTGAAAGTTTCATATTTTAAAATTTATGAATACGTGGGAATTAAGATAAAAAATAATTTTCATTGAGTCATTTTATTTTGAAAATAAAAATGATGTTAAAAAATTATTTTTACAAATTTAAAAAACTTCGATTTTTAAATATTCGAAATTTTAAAAATTTTAAAAAAGTTAAAATTTAAAACTTTTATGAAATTTTTAAAAATTTTAAAAAAGTTAAAATTTAAAACTTTTATGAAATTTTAAAAAAATTAAAAAATATCCGACAAAATTCTGGCATTTTTTATAAAATTATAGAAAATTAAAAATTAAAAAAAAGTTTTTATTTAATTTTTTAAATTTAGAAAATCCTATAAAATCCAAAAAAGTTTCTGTTCAATTTTTGAAGATTTCAAAAATATAAGATTTTCAAGATTTCAGAACTTTTCAAAGAATTCTAGAAATTTTTACACACAAAAAAAGTAATTTTTAGTTTAATAAGAAGTAAAAATCGTCATTACTTTTTAATTTTCGTCACAAATGTCGAATATTTATGAAAATGTGATGATTGTGTCACATTTCGAAATTGTTAAAAAACTAAAAACTAAATTTTTTGTGCATATTGGAGCTGTTTTGGACAGTGATTTTGAAAGCTCCAGTAAATTTTGAATAGTGACTAGAAAGTCCTGATTTCAAAAATAAACACTATTCAAAATCCCTACATACAAAAACGTAATTTTTAATTTAGTAAAAAGTCAAAATCATCATTACTTTTTAATTTTCGTCACAAATTTTGAATATTCATAAAAATGTGATGATTGTGTTAGATTTCGAAATTGTTAAAAAACCAAAAACTAAATTTTTTGTGTATAGAATCTTCATTCGATAAAACTAAAAATAACTACTATTACGAAATCGTCCCAAAACAAATTTTTAAACTTTTCAAAAATCTTCAAAAATTAATTTTTAAATTTTCTTAAATTTATGAATTTTTCACAGAATTCTAAAATTTTCAAGATTCTAAAAATTTCTACAGAATCTTCATTCGATAAAACTAAAAATAACTACTATTACGAAATCGTCCTAAAACGAATTTTTAAACTTTTCAAAAATTTATTTTTTAATTTTTAATTTTAGAATTTTCTTTAAAAAAATTTTCAAATATAATTTTGAAAGTTTGAAAAAATTCCGAATTTTTGTGTTTTGATTTCAATCAAAAATCGAGAAGTTGCAAAATACACAAAAACAAGCAGTTGACTCAAAAATTGAATTAGTCGACTTTTGAGAAACGTGAAAATTAAAAAAGTCGAAAACAAGTTGTTTTTGAAATTCTAGGAAAATACCGGGGGAGAGTCAACCGTGACAAAATTTAAAACAGTTGTTTACTGGATACGCCTTTTAGAAAACAAGTCCTCAAGTTTTCGCGCTGGGACCACAAATAAGTAAAAAATTAGATTTTCATAATTGGATCACGGAGAATAAACAACAATTTTCGCAATAGAACTAAAAATAACAAAATTATAACATGCGTGGTAGGATCAAAAATAAGAAAAAAATTCTCGTCCTGGGACCAGAAATTAAAAAATATATATTTTCGTGTTAAAATTTAGAATAAAAAAAATAAAAACATTCGTGCTGAGACCAAAAATTAAAAAAATCAAAACATTCGTGACGGAACCCAAAGATAAAAACATTCGTACTGAGACCAGAAATAACGAAATCAAAACATTCGTGACGAGACCAATAATCGTAAAATAAATATTTTCGCACTGGGACTCAGAATAAAAAAATAAAAACATTCGTGACAGGATCAATAGTCACAAAATAAATATTTTCGTACTAGGACCAGAAATAAAGAAAAAAAATATTTTCGTGACGGGACCAATAATTGTAAAATAAATATTTTCGTGCTGGGACCAGAAATAAGAAAAAATATATATTTTCGTGCTGGGACCCAAAATAAAAAAATAAAAACATTCGTGACGGGACCAGTAGTCACAAAATAAATATTTTCGTACTGGGATCAGAAATAAAGAAAAATTTCCACAACAAGACTAAAGATTTAAAAAATGTTAACACATTCGTGGTAAGACTAAAAATCTTAAATGAGAAGCTTTCGTAGTGGGATCAAAGACCGTAAACATGAATTTTCGTAGCAAGATTAAAAACTGTAATGATAAAATCCATGTCTGAAGACTAAAAACCACAAAAAAGAAATCTCCATAACAAGACCAAAAACTGCAAATTTTCGTGAAAATACCAAAGATAAAAAATAAGTCTTCATAGTAAAATTATGAAAGAAAAATTTAGATCTTCTCTGATAAGACTAAAAACATTTAAAAATTAGTTTTTGTAGTGTAACTAAAAAAAACAGTTTTCGCGGTAGGACCAGGGAAAAATGAAAAAAATCTTTTTGTGAAGGAATCGAAAAAAAAAATTTTTTACAGTATGATCAGAACTAAAAATTAGGGGGAAACAATTTTCGTGATAAAACCTGAAAAAATACTACTTTCGTGGTGGGACCCAAAAACGAAAAAAATTTTAGTTTTCGTGGTGAGATTCGAAAAAATACTACTTTCGTGATGGGACCCAAAAAAGAAGTAAAAACATTTTCGTGGTAAGATCAAAAACGATTTTAAAAATTTTCGTGATAGGATCCGAAAAAGAAATTACAAACTATTTTCGTGGTGGGACCCAAAGAAGTAAAACTATTTTCGTGATAGGATCAAAAACGATTTTTGTAATAGGATTCTGATTGAAAAAAATAAAAACTATTTTCGTGATGGGACTCAAAAAAGAAATTTAAAAAATTTTAAAGTTTTCGTAATAGGACCCAAAGATGTAAAACTATTTTCGTGATAGGATCAAAAACGATTTTTGTAATAGGATTCTGATTTAAAAAAATAAAAACTATTTTCGTGATGGGACCCAAAAAGAAATTTAAAAAATTTTAAAGTTTTCGTGATGGGACCCAAAAATGTAAAACTATTTTCGTGATGGGACTCAAAAAAGAAAAAGTTTCCGTGGCAAGATCAAAAAAATTTAAAAATGTTTGTGAAAGAACAAAAAAAAGCATTCGTGACAAAATCGAAAAAAAGTAAAGAATTCACGTGCTAAAACTAAATCAAAAAATAGCAATTACTTGAACAATTTTTTTTCTATTTTTCCATTTAAACTAGTCACATTTTTTACGAAACTAAATATACTTGAAAGTTCACAAAAGTTCAAGAGCTTTGGGAAAGCCACAAAAGAAGGATTCGTTCATAATGAATTTTTTGGTTTCCGAAACTACTGATGCACTCGAGATTAACTGCTTTTACACAAAGAAAATCCAGATGATGAGTAACAATGACGTCCAAACATGTTTCGTTTTTCATTCCAGACAGATTTCAATTTTCGTTTTTCGATTTATTGTAACTAGAATTACGTAGAGCTCATCTAATCTGTCGAAATCCTATGAAAGGTTAAAGAATTGAGTACAAGTCTAAAGTTTTTCGGGATCTTATAAAACCTTTGAAATTTTCCAAATTTTTGTATTTTTAAAATCTTCTAAAAATAAATAAAATGTAAAAATTAAATAAACGAATTTTAAAAATTTTGTGGCATTTTTTTGAAATTTCTTAAAATTTTTTAGAATTTTTTAAAATCTAATAAAATTTAAACGATTGAGTACAAGTCTAAAGTTTTTCGGGATCTTATGAAACCTTTGAAATTTTCCAAATTTTTATGTTTTTAGAACCTTCTAAAAATAAATAAAATGTAAAAATTAAATTAAAAAATTTTTTTTAATTTTGTGGCATTTTTTTGAAATTTCCTAAAATTTTTTAAAACCTAATAAAATTTAAAGGATTGAATAAAAGTTTAAAGTTTTTCGGGATCTTATGAAACCTTTGAAATTTTCCAAATTTTTGTTTTTAAAACCTTCTAGAAATATATAAAATTTAAAAATTAAATAAAAAGAATTTTAAAAATTCTGTGGCATTTTCTGAAATTCCCTAAAATTTTTAAAAACTTTACAAAAAATCTTTAAATTTTCTAAAATCGAAAATTCCAAAAATTTCGCAAAAATTTTTTCTAATTTCTCGATTAATATGATTTTTTAATTTTGAAAAAAACAAAAACAAAAGACCACCTTACTTGGATAATCCGTTTCATTATCAACACCGTTAATCCCGTTTTTATAAAAATGAAAAAAGTAAAAAAGTAAAAAATAAAAAGTGAAAAATTAAAAACAACCACGATTTTGTTGCTTTGATACTACAGTACATAGTGAAATATTTGAAGGAAACGATAATCCGACAAAATTGACAAAAACAAAGAATTTTGAATTTTTGGGGATCTTGAAACGAAAAAAAATGGAAAAAATTAAAGTTGAAAAAAATCCGTTTTAAAAATTAGGATATTTTCGAAGATGTTTAAAAAAATATTTTCAAAAATATGTTATTTAATTAAGAAATTTTTTTTTGAAAAAAATACTGTTTTTTAGGATCGAAAAAAGTTTTGTAATCAAGTCCCAAATGAACTGGTTAAACACCGAATATTTTTGAAAAATAAAAATTTAAAAACTAAAATGAACAAGTATTGTTTGTTTTTAAAAAAATTGTTCGAAAAAACTCAATTTTGGTCACTATTTTTGTTTTTTATTCAAGTTGTCAAAAGTACATAAAACAACTTCAATGAAAAAAAAACACTTATTTTAAGTCATTTTTTGTTTTTTAGTTACTATCCATTTCTGAATAGTGACTAAATTTGTTGAATAAATCACTATCCAAAGCAGCTCTACTAAGAAATCAGATAGTGTTTGTTTTTGTTCAATTTTGAACTTCCAAGTCACTATGCAGTAGACAATTCTAGTAAAATCGGTGAATAATGATTGGTTTTCGGACACTATCTATTTTTAGTGGAGCTGTCAAAGTCACTTAAAATCAGCTCTAGTAGGAATTCGGATAGTGTCCACCTTCGACTCAAACCAGCCAGTCACTATCCACTTCTCTGCATGGTGACTAGAGTTCACTCTTTCAGTCACTATCCAAAAACAGCTCCAATGAGAAAACCGATAGTGTCTATTTCTGACTCAATTCAAAACTTCTTAGTCACTATCCAAAAATTAACTCCATTGAAAAAATCAACAGTGATTGATTTCGAATTTGATCATTGATCCTCATTGGAGCTGTCAAAGTCACTAAAAAACAGCTCGAATGAGAGTTTGAATAATGATTAATTATGACATTTTAAATTTTCCCTTGTCACTCATCACAAATGACTCAGTTTCAAATTTTTGTCATTCAATATTTTTAAACTTTTTTGAAAAAAATAATTTTCCTAAATTTTTCTTTCTAAAAAATGAAATTTCTTTATTTCAAAAATTTTATATTTTTTATAAAAATTAAATTTTTAAAAGTATTTTTTTGAATAAATTATTTTAAAAAATAATTTTCCGCTTTTTTACAAAAATCGAAGAAAATTAAATTTTTTGTTTTAAAAAATTACTTAAATTGGTGATTTCAGAAATTTAAAAAAAATTATTCCCGCCTTTCGGGCCAAATGCGAACAAAGTCAGTTTTTCCGTCTTTCTCCGGAACGTTGTTCGAATGAAAGCGTTTGTGCTGGTGTGGAGGACAGAGGCACCATTCGTCGAGCACAACTTGACTGTCACGTTTTCTCGCCCTCAACTAGACAAAACTAACCTCGGGATTGCTTCGATTTTTATTCATTTTTTATTTTTTAAATTATATTTTGAGTGAAATTTTGTTTGTTGTATTATCAGTAACCTTAGAGGTAAGATATATCGTAATTAAATATAATTTAAATAAAGTTTCAGATGTTTCGGCGAATCTGATTAAATCATCGCCGAATCATGGGAGTCATGACACCCACAGTCGAAGATGTCCAGTGCTCTGCCGCCAAACCCAAGGAACGGCAGTTTCAAGTAAGTTTTCGTCAGTTTGATATATCGAAATCTTTAAAGAACTCTAATTTTTAAATTTTTATTATAATCCGTTCTTAAATCCCCGATTTCCATTTTTTTCATATAAAATCCTCAATTTTCACTTTTTTCATATAAAAAATTCTCAGCTTTCATTTATGTATATAAAATCTCTGATTTCCGTCAATTTTATATATGAAATCTTTTATTTCTTCCTTCGTAAATGGGATTTCTGATTTTTTGAATGAAATCCTTTATTTCCAACTTTCTCCATATATAAAATTCCTTTATTCCCGTCTTTTCCGTACCTAAAATATCCAATTTTCACTTCTTCGTTTACAAAATCTTGAATTTTCACTTTTTATATTCAAAATCGTTGTTTCGAATTTTTCACAGATAAAATTCCTTATTTTAGGTAGTTCCAGTCCCAGGAGTGTTCACTAGAGGAAGATGGAAGTGCCGTGATACAAGGGATTCGCGACAATCAGATCCCGATATTCTTGAGTTTCCGAAACATGGAGACAGCGGTATTCATGAACCCAATACCACCATCGTGACGAGTGTGGCGGTGACAACAGAAACCCCTACTGAATCGAATGCTATTGCGAGTACAGCCAGCGCTCCGAACGTTTTGGAACAACCGGGTACCTATAACGAAGAGTTCGTTTCCGCGACGACACTGTCGATGCCTGGAACGGAAGATACTCTTTCTGCAGCTGATTCTGTGAGTTTCGAAATCGATTTATATAGAAGTTGGTCATTTTAAGAACATAACGAGACAAGCGAGTTCTGCAACGGTGAATATTCCTGTAACGACGCCAAACACTAAAACTCTATCTTTCGACGATCATTCTGTTCCTCAAGTGGGGTTACATGCCATCGATAGCAAAATAGAACAAGCCATGGATTTGGTCAAAAGCCATCTAACTTTCGCCGTAAGGGAAGAAGTAGAAGAATTGAGGAAAACGATAACGAAATTGGAAGCGAAAGTCACTCTTCTAGAGACCCAAAATGCTGTCCTTAAGAAATTTGCACCTCCGGATGTTGTGAGTAATCTTGCTTCTCTCGTTCAAGATCAACAAATCCCGCCGATTCATCCAAAACATCCACATTCTGATTTGGAGATTCCCACTACAAGGACTCATTCTCCTTCTCCTGCCGGTGACGAAACGAAACTCTCCCAGTAATTTACTCCATGTACATGAATCGAATTTTTTAAACTTTTATTCACTGAAATTTATAATTCCAGCATAGCTTACTCCAAAAATAGGATGTCTTTCATAATGGATTATATCAGAACTTTTCTGAAAGCCGTTGCCTGAGGATCTTGAAGAATTTACAAGAATTATGGTACTGGTTTCGAATAGCACTTCTGGACAGTATCACCATAATTTTGGATCTCGTTTTTCTGCTCTTCCTAATCCTTTTAGATCTGTCATAATAGTCGAGTTTCCATCTGTTATCAGAGCTGTCAGTTTTTGGACTTTTGGATTGGATCAGAATAGATTTTGAACTCGAGTTTTTAAAAAATTGAAAAAGTACATTTTAAATTAATTTGGATTTTTTAAAGTTGGGAAAATTAATTTTGAACTAATTTTGATTTTTTTAAAATTGGAAAAATTAATTTAGATTTTTTTTAAAATTGGAAAAATTAATTTTGAACTAATTTGGATTTTTTAAAAATTGGAAAAATTAATTTTAAACTAATTTTGATTTTTTTTAAATTAAAAAAATCAAGTTCAAGTATTCGGTTAAAATTTGGACTTTTCGAAATTTGAATTTGTTCAAAATCAAAAATTTTTCGGTTTTCGAATGGAATTGGTTTTGTTTAAATTTTACTTTTTCGAACTCGATTTAAAAATTGATTATTGTTTGATTCAAAAATTCGAAAATTGACAGTTTTGTCTGTTGTCGAAAAATTAGACTTGTTTGATTTGATGATTTTTTATCTTGTGATTTATTTAAAATTATTGAAATTTAATCCTAATTGGAACAATGAAAATTAATCATATACGAGGTCGATTAAAGGCATGCCATTGATACCTGTCGAACTGAGGTAAGTCATTTTTGTTACATCGCAGTTAGGAAGACAAAATTTCGCTTTTCCGCATTCTCGAGATAAATCACACCAACGTTTTTGACAACAGATATAACGGTCACCACATTGTCGGTTGGATGAACATTCGTCACGGATGACATCTGGAAAAATTGAAGGATTTTGAAACGATACATCTACTGGAATTTTAGATCGAAGAACATCTTTTAAAATTTATGATTTTTAAAAGTAAATTTGTGGTATTTATAAATATTCCATAATAACTAAATATATAAAGTAGATTTTTGGAAATATGGATTTCGAAAGGTTTTATTTCAGGTGATAGGTCAATGACATAGGATACTTGAATTTTAAAATGTTTTATTTAAGATGGAATTTCAAAATACAAAGTTTTAGAAATAAATTTGTGGTATCTGAAAGTACTTTTTAGTAACTATAAACATATAAAAGTAGATTTTTGGAAATATAAATTTCGAAAGGTTTTATTTCAGGCGATATATGAATAAAATAGGATACTTGAATATTGAAACTTCGCCTTAAATAAAACATTTCAAAATACAAAGCTTTAGAAATAAATTTGTGACATTTAAAAGTACTTTTTAGTAACTATAAACATATAAAATAGATTTTCGAAAATATAAATTTCGAAAAGTTTTATTTCAAATTAATTGTTGTTTTTTGATCTAGTCAAATGTTGTAATTGTTCTTTGAAAACGGTTCGATAAAGTGATAGTGATTATTTCAGGTGATAGATCAATAGAATTCGATCCTGTATTTTGAGATTCCATCTCAAATAAATTTTCTCAGAATTCATATTTTTACAAAGCTGTTCACACAGTTAAACAGTATTTTCAATAAAATGATTACTTTTAAAAGGAAATTTAAAAAATGAAATTTGCAGATTTTTTTAGTTGATATATGAATCCTAAAAATTAAGAAAAACCTACGTTTAGCTCCGTTCATTTCGACTCTCACTGGTTTCCTCATCCGATTCTCCCTCGTGTAATCGAGGTAAATCTTAGCCATTGGATCTTTCTTCTGAGGAGGTTGGTGGAATTTGGCGTGATGAGAAAGTTTCTCTGGTCCATGCATGGGTTTCCATCCTTCTTCATCGACTTTGGGATGTCTGTTCTTTGGTTCAGGAAGATCATCGTTTTTATCGATTTCTGGATTCCGTGTCTTCGAGGATTCGAAGTGATGTCCTGCGATTAGTTCCGATAAATTTTTGATATTTTTTGAATTTTTCTTTTTGAATAAACTTTGGGATTCTTCAGGATCGAACGAATTTTCGGATAAGTCCGTTCTGAATTTCCTCGTTGGAGGACTCGATGAAGTCGTCGATGGATTTAGATTAAGATTATCCAGGATTTTCTTAAAATCTCCAAGAAATCTGTCTTCATCGTCTTCTGGAGGTTTCATGGACGGCGGTTTGGGCTCTTCGTCAGAATCGTCTTCTGTTGCCTTCGTCGTTGAATCCGTCGTTGGAGGTTTTGGAAATGAGTCAAAGTTGAATACTTGGTCTTCTAAAATGTTATTCAATAAAATCAATATATGAAAAATTAATTTAAAAAAAATTAAACGGAACCAGGAAGTGGAGTCGTCGTCGAAGCTTCCAGAAGATCTTCTTTTTTTTCATGGACTTCAGAATGAATGATTCTAAAACTCTTAGGTTCTTCATCGAGTAAGTGTTCTAATTTCAGAGGTTTATCAGGAAGATGCCAGCAATCGCCCTGGATACAGTGAAGGGACGGCGGACACTGGGAGTCTCTGTCGCAAGGTCCTGGAACCTAGTTACTTTGGTTTCATATAAAATTCCGTATTTTCTATCAAAGTAGAAATTTGTTCTTGAAATTTTACAGCTTATAAATAGATTAAAAAATTCAAAAACAAGAAAGTTCGAGGGCGCGGAAGTACCTAAGGAAATCTCTGTCGCAGGGTCCTGGAACCTAATTATTTTGATTTCATATAAAATTCCGTATTTTTTTGGAAAACAAAAGTTTGCTCCCGAAATTTTGCAGCTTATGTTAAAAAATTCGAAAACAAAATAGTCCAAAATTGTAAAAGTCCCTAGGAAGATGTACCAGAGTCCTGAAATCTAACTACTTTGACTCCATATAAAATCCCTCATTCCTCAGCAATATAGAACAAGGAATCTGTTTCCGAAGTCGTAGAAGTCATTGATAGGACAAGAAAGTTGAAACAAGACAGTTCAAGAATTCGTGTCCTAAGGGATCTGCCATAGGATTCTGGAACCTAATTATTTTGATTTCATATAAAATTTCCATTTTTCCAATAGAATAGAACAAGAAGTTTATTCCCGAAACCTCACAAGTCACTGATAGAACGAGAAAGTTGAAACAAAGATAGTTCAAGTGTGCAAGTGCCTAAGGGGATCAGTGCGGACCTGGCCACTGAAGTCGCTCCATCCTCTTTGGTTTTTCTGAAACTTGAGCCCGTTTTTTCCGAATAGGATATGATCGAGTAGTAGCTTCTGATTGATGGACTTCAGCAGCGATTTCTGAAAACATTTAAAATAATTAATTTAAGATAATTGAAAAATTTACTTTGGAATTCTTCATCAGAAACAGTTTCGTCTCTTTTGCAAATTCCCGATTGCCGCATGTCCTGGACATATCCCGGCATGCATTCGCATCTTCCAAGATCACAGAATTGACCTTCTTCTACGCAATCACTGGTGGTTTCACAAGCTGAAAAAAAACAGAAATCAAAATTGGATAGTGACTGGAAAGTTCAGATTTGCATTAAAAATAAACACTATCCAAATTTTCATCGTAGTTATTTTCCGAATAGTGACTGAGAAAAAACTCAAATCATCATCAAAAGAAATCTGGATAGTGACTAGAAATTTCCTGTTTGAGTTGTAATTGGACACTATCCTTGACTTCATTGGAGCTGTTTTTCGACAGTTTTGACAGCTTCAATAAGAAATGGATAGTGTCCAAGAAGTAGTCACTCTCCATTTTTCTTATTGAGTCTGGTTTTTTGGATAGTGACTAAAAATTTTTGATTTTAATCAAAAACAGACACTATCCTTGATTTCATTGGAGCTGTTTTCTGGATAGTGACTAGAAAATTTTTGATTTTAGCTAATAGTAAACACTATCCACTTCTCTCACTGAAGCTGTTTTTTATGTTTTCAACAACTTTAGCAATGGACAAGGATGGTGTTTCCAATTGGCCATCATCTAAAATATCTTACTAGACCTGTTTTTTGGATAGTGACTGAAGAGGTTTAATTTTTGTTGAAAATGGACACTATACCTGATTTTATTAGACTTGTTTTTAGAGAATGGTTTTGATAGTTCAACTAAAAATGGATACTATCCAAAATCAGTCACTATCCAATTTCCTTATTGGAACTGATTTTGGATAGTGACTAGTTTCTTTTACTGAATCTTTTTTGCATCATTTAGTGTACTATTTTAATTCTACATATTTGTACACAAAAAATAAAATCTTACGGATAGACAGCCACAGGCACTGGCAAATCTGGCATCCTTTGTCGTCTAAATAAACTCCGCAATTTTTTTCACAGACTTCTGGAGGGAGACATCCATCGTCAGGAAGTGGTTCTGCCGGGACTCCTTGTACTGTAACGTTACCGTCGGTGCCTGACTCCATTCCAGGAGCAGAAGTGGATTCCTCTGATTCTGGAGTTGTTTGAAGATTCTGAAGAGAAAGATCGTTCTCCGACACCCCTAGGGCATTTTTCTCATAATCGTTGGCCGAATCAGATCCTGGAGGAGTAGTTGGTACTTCTGTCGTCGGTGAAATTTTCAATTCGCTTTCTACAGTAGTCTTGACGTCATCTGATTTTCCTTCAACAAGGTACCCGCTCTGGTGGTCGAGGTCCGAGATCCCCGGGGGTTCAGGGGATTCAGAAGGAGGGTGTATTGTAGTTTTTTCACCAACAGTAGAATTCGTGACAGAATTTGAGGATACTGTAGCATCGTAGGCTTCTGGAGGAACAGGTGCTGGAGAGCCTTCAGAAGTCGAAGAACCTGATACTGTAGGGCTTTTAGAGTTCAGAAGAACTGGTTCTGTAGAAGCTTCTGAATCCGGAGGAACTGTCGATTTCGTACTTTCTTTCAATTCTTGTTCGAGTTCACCTTCGCTGATGGTCAGGGGGGTCGCGGATTCGTCTCTCTGAACCTGGTCAGAGAACTCAAAAGGGTTGTTTTCTGCCGCAAATGGTTGGTCTGCAGAAGTTGGAATTTGGTCCTTGACGGACATACCTCTGAAACTCGAAAAACTAAAAACTAAACAAATAATTTTCATTAAAGATATAAATTTCAACAAAACTTAAATGCTTAATATCAGTTACTGTTGATTTTTTCAATGGAGTTAATTTTTGGATAGTGACTAAGAAGTTTTGAATTGAGTCAGAAATAGACACTATCCGTTTCCTCATTGGAGCTGTTTTTGGATAGTGACTGAAAGAGTGAACTCTAGTCACCATGCAGAGAAGTGGATAGTGACTGGCTGGTTTGAGTCGAAGGTGGACACTATCCGAATTCCCACTGGAGCTGATTTTAAGTGACTTTGACAGCTCCACTAAAAATAGATAGTGTCCGAAAACCAATCACTATTCACCGATTTTACTAGAATTGTCTACTGCATAGTGACTTGGAAGTTCCAAGTTGAACAAAAACAAACACTATCCGATTTCTTATTAGAGCTGCTTTTGGATAGTGATTATTCAACAAATCTAGTCACTATTCACCGATTTTACTAGAGTTGTCTACTGGATAGTGACTGAAAAACTTTAATTTGAGCTGGAAATAGACTATTTATTTCTTTCATTAAAATTTTTTGCTATCCAAAAATGAAATAAAAAATTAAGAAAATTCCAATATCTAAGATATCACTCTAGCATTATTCAATATATTTCTTTAATTTTTTACACAAAAAGATCTTTATTATTTTTTAATTTTTTTACAATTATTCAACAATGATCAAATTTTCAAAAATACAAACAGCATACGGTATAAATTTTTAAGAATTTTACTATTAAAATTTTTTAAAACTTTTATTATTAAATTTTTTAAACTTTTATTATTAAAATTTTTTTAAACTTTTATTATTAAATTTTTTAAAACTTTTATTATTAAAATTTTTTAAAACTTTTATTATTAAATTTTTTTAAACTTTTATTATTAAAATTTTTTTAAATTTTGGAATTAAAATTTATTTATTTATTTTCCACTTACCTTGGTTTTTTTTCCGTGAACTTGATGCATTTGGTCTTGCAGGTAACGTTACAGATTAATCTACAGTATTTTCCTTCAGGACAATCTGCATCAACATCACATTCCATTTTTGCAAAAACAACTTTTACAAAAATGATAAAAAAAACAAAAATTGTCCATCGGTTCATCTTCAACTTCATTTTCGCTGAAAATTAAAATTTTCGAAAAATTCAGAAGTCAACTCGTCGAAGGTATTTGACCCAAAAAAGACCGAAAATGAGGATGCCGCAATTTTGAGGAATCCAGGTTTCTAATTTTTTAAAAAAGAAAAATGGAATTTTTTGAGATGTGTCTTCTTCAGTTTGTTGCATTTTTGAGAGCCCAAACAAGGGACACAGGTTTGGAAGCGAGTTTTCCTTCAGGAGACACTTGAAAAAGAATCCAACCACAAAAACTGTCTGATGTTTGTAGAAAAAAATAATTACGTTTTGACGTTTTGTGATCGAACGCCAAACAATCGAAGAAACAAAGACAATTAGTGAAGTATAATAGTAACTAATTTTTGGCATTAAAGAACATAACGCCAAAGTGATCAACAAAGCGGAACGTTTTTTAAAGTATCTGGCGATTTGATCATAATGCCAAAAATTTTAGGAAAAGGGAACAGAACGCCAAAGTTCCTTGGCATTATGGAATACGTTCCCAAAAGTGAACAGAACACCAAAAATTCTTAATAAAAAAGAACAGAACGCTAAAAATTCTTGGCATTAAAGAACAAAACGCCAAAGTGATCAACAAAGCGGAACGTTTTTTAAAGTATCTGACGATTTGATCATAATGCCAAAAATTTTAGAAAAAGTGAACAGAACGCCAAAGTTCCTTGGCATTATGGAATACGTTCCCAAAAATTTTTATCAAAGAGAACAGAACGCCAGAAATTCTTGGCATTAAAGAACACATTACCAAAGATGTTGACGTTGAAGAACAAAACGCCAAATTAATTTATCATTGGGCAACATGGCTAAAAATTTCGATATTAAACAACACAATACCAAAAAAGTTTGGCATTGAGTAATGCATCTCCAAAAAGTTCAATTTTAAACAATTTATTACTAGGTAACTTGGCATTATGAATCACAACGTCAAAGTTGTTTACATCAAACCACATTCCAGATTCCGATGTACAAAAACAGATCGCCAATTCCACTCCAAATATAAAAACTCAATATTTCCGTAAACTCAAACTTTTCAAACTACCTCCAGAAGACGATTAAGATGGATTCGTCGGATTCAAGTGGCTGTCTGAAACTTCTCCAAATCTCTCAAGTTCCAAATCGCAAACCGAGTGCTTTTTAATTCAAAGATGACTCAAAGAATTTTTTGTTTTTAATTGGTGCAATTTTTCTGAAAAAATTTCATTTTTTATAAAAAATCAAAAATCACAAAATTATTTATTTTTTAACATATTTAAAAAACAAAAAAACCGTGTAATTTGGATATTTTGCACGGAATGAGAGCATTTTACGTAACTGAAAAAATTTTACAAAAATTTCTCCTTCTATTTGGTTCCTTGTGGCATTTGATCCCCGATTTCGTAATACTTGTTTAACTTTTTTTTCTTCATTTTCGGACCAGTCTTTCGATAATTAGTTTAAATTCAAAACCAAAAAACTAAAGATTGATCTAAAAAATTTCAAAACAAAAAAGGATTAAATATCCTAATCAATCAGTTGCCTTATAGTTCATTTTTCATCTTTTTAGATCGGTCTCTTTGATCCGTGAAATGGCAACCAAATAACTAAAGATTGATCTAGAAATCGAAAATTTCGAAATCGCACAAATCCTAGGAAGATCAAATATCGCAAGGGAGCAAAATTCCAGGGGATAAGATGTTTCAAAAGGAGCAATTATCGCACGACAATTGAAAGATATGTTTCATTGCAAAAATTTTAAAAATTGAGCAAAATTGTAAAGAAAAATTACTTTTAAATAAAGCTCTAATCCTAAAAAGAAAACTATTGCCCGATAAGTTCTGTAACCTTATCGCCATGAACGGCCATAAAGTACATAAGAACAAGTCCACAAAATACACCAATTATTTGAAGAAAGAATATTTCAAGTCCACTGTAGAGAGATACTTGAAGTCTTTTTTCCATTGCTTGTTTCATATCCGGGATCATGCAGGAAATAGAAATGTAGAGGAACATACCAGCGGCAAGAGCGAAAATAATGGGCTCAATATTTTCGTTGAGATTTCCGAAAATTACTCCAACGACAAATCCAATGTAACAAGAAACGGCACTTAGGAGATTGTAAACGAGGGCTTGTTTGACACTCATTCCAGCACTGATAAGAATGGCAATGTCTCCAAGTTCGTGAGGAAACTCCTCGAAAATAACAGCCAAACTAATCGACAATCCTCCCATGACGGATTCAGTGAAGCTTGCTCCAATACTGACACCATCAATGAAGTTATGAAGCCCATCTCCAAAGATGATCATCCAGGCAACTGTAGCAATTACAGAATCGCCTTCTTTGAAGTGAACATCGTGATCATGAGTACAGAGAGAATGGGCTTGTTGTTGGAGGGAGGCTTCGGCAGTCTCAGTGGACACTTTCTGAAGTTCGATCAGTCGACCTTCCAGGGACTCCTCTTCGGTCCTGTTCGTTAACGCTCCGCCGTTATTTAATGGATGTCTTTCAAAGGTCCGTCTGTTCGTTTTCTTTTTCTAAAAAAACCGATTTTTCGAAATAGAAATAATTTTAAAAAACTCACATTTTTAATGTAAAAAATAATCTTCAAAACTTTGTCCACAACGAAAAAGGCGTAAATTCCTTGTAGAATAAAAACAGCGGAAAAGATATATTTGTGTTCTTGATCCGTATCTACAAGACCAAAGGCTTGTGGAATCAGATGAAACACCGCCGTTCCCGAAAGACTGCCTACGCCTAAGGCAACGAAAAAAGTAATAAACCTATTGTAAGTCGCTGTGCTCATGATCCGCATCAATCCAACGCCCACAATGGCACATAACGTAATAATCGTGATGATCGTCAACCCGAGACACCATACTAGGATTGAATTAATTCAAAAAACTTAAAAAACAACACTTACCCACAAAAGCCGTTGGTTTCTCATGGATCTTTTGGGAAACACCAGTCAACCCCCCGGACAAGTTCCTGGAAGAACAAAGTTCCTGGATTTCGTCATTGTTTAACAAGGATATCAGACTAGAATTCAACATCCTGTTCCAAATCTCCAAGCCTAAAAAACACCTTTAAAATACAATAATTATCACGAATAATAACAATTATAACAAAATTAACGAATAGGATTTTAAAAAAAATCAAAAAATCTGTAATAGTTCGAAACAGAAGCGAAAAGAAAGATGAAAAAAACGGAGCTGTTGTCGCTGCCCCGGCAAACTGAGTAGCGCGAGCGAGAGAGTGGGACAGCCTCGTCCAAACGGGCCGGAAGACAAGAGCGAGAGAGCAGCTTTGTCTCAGGGACGGTTCTAGAGAAAACATGTTTTGCCGTCAGAAACGTGCAAAGGTGAAAAACCTTCGTGGATTTCTTTACACTGGCATTTTTCTACAATAAAGAGATTTTTTAAGTTCCTGGTAAAGTAATAAATATGTTTTGCTATAAAAAATATAAAACAAGGATATATGAAATCCTTAGGTTAAGTCAAAAACGTGCAAAAATGAAAAATTTTGTGAATTTGTTTAAATTAATATTTTTCTTCGGTAAAAAGGTTTGTCATAGTCTTAATTAGGTAATAAATATGTTTTGCTATAAAAAAGATAAAACGAGGATATATGAAATCCCCAGGCTAAGTCAAAAACGTGCGAAAATGAAAAATTTCATGAATTTGTTTAAATTAATATTTTTCTTCAATAAAGGGTTTTTCAGATTCTTAATTTTCATTTTTTTATAAAAACATATTTATTGTTTTATTAACAAGGATATATGAAATCTCCAGGCTAAAGCAAAACTAAAAAAATTCACAAATTTCTTCATTGGTGTTTTTCGATAAAAAATTTCTCAGATTCTTGGTGAAAAAAATTTGTTTTTCTTTAAAAAGACAAAAATTAAGAAAGATATTCGAAATCCCAAATTTCCAACAAAAACATGAAAAAGTTTAAAAATCGTGAATTTTTTCACGCCATTTTTTCTCGACAAAAGAATATTTCAAATTACGGATATGGAAATAGGCTTATTTCCTTTAAAAAAAATCAATGAGGATATCTGAAATCCTTAATTCAAAAATTTAAAGATTTTTATAAATTTCGTCATTGGAATTTTTTCGATAAAAATATTTTAAATTAAATATAAAAATTGAATTTTTTTTCTTCAAAAAAAATCAATGAGGATATCTGAAATCCCGAAATTAAAAATTTAAAGATTTTTATAAATTTCATCTTTAAAATTTTTTTGATAAAAATATTTTAAATTAAATATAAAAATTGAATTTTTTTCTTTAAAAAAATCAATGAGGATATCTGAAATCCCGAAATTAAAAATTTAAATATTTTTATAAATTTCATCTTTAAAATTTTTTCGATAAAAATATTTTAAATTAAATATAAAAATTGAATTTTTTTCTTCAAAAAAAATCAATGAGGATATCTGAAATCCCAAAATTCCATCAGAATTCCAAAAAAAAATTCATAAATTTTTTCTAAATTTTTTTAAATAAAAAAAATAAATAATTTTTTTAAAATCACTAAATCCTAATTTTAAAAATCCGTAAATTTTGAATTTTTTCGGTAAATGAGTATTTTAAAATTTCTAAATCTAAATAAGTTTGGTTTTTCTCTAAAAACAAAAATTAACGAAAATAAAAAACTTACATGTCTCAATATCAAAAACGTGCAAAAACAAAAAAATTCGCGAATTTCTTCATTGGCATGTTCTTCCGAAAAAAATTTTCAGATTCCTATTTAAATTTTTTTTTACAAAATCAAAGATATATGAAATTTTCAAATTCTATCAAAAAAATTAAATTTTAAAAATTAGTTAAAAATGTAAGATATTTTTATTTTAAAAATATCAATATAAAAATTCACTATTTTTGATAAAAAATTAATTAAAAATCAAAGATATATGAAATTTTCAAATTTTATCAAAAAAATTAAATTAGTGGATTTTTATATTGATATTTTTAAATTAAAATATCTTACATTTTTAACTATTTTTGATAAAAAAATTAATTAAAAATCAAAGATATATGAAATACTATCAAAAATGTAAAATTTTAAAAAATTAGAAAAAATTAGTGGATTTTTATATTGATATTTTTAAATTAAAATATCTTACATTTTTAACTATTTTTGATAAAAAATTAAATTAAAAATCAAAGATATATGAAATTCTATAAAAAAAAATAAAATTTTTAAAAATCAGAAAATTTTGTAAATTTTTCAGAAAAATTCCTTTGACAAAAATATTTAAATTATAAAAAGATAAATTTTTTAAAATCACTAAAATCAATAAAGATATATGAAATCCCAAAATTAGCAGAAACTTAAAAATTCTTAAATTTGCTTACAGTATTATTTTTCTCCGGTAGAAGGTCATTTCAGATTCTCATTAAAAAATAACATTGTTTTTATAAAAAATAAAGATTAATGAGGATATCTGAAATCCCCAAGCTAGGTCAAAAAAGTGAAAAAATTCGTAAATTTTTCATTGACATTTTTCAGGAAAATTTTTATTTTAAAAAAAATTATTTTTTTATAAAAAATAAAGATTAATGAGGATATCTGAAATCCCCCAATTTCTGTCAAAAATTTCGTGGATTTCTTCATTGAAATTTTTCTTTGACATTTCGGCCTATGGATTTAAGGATACTCATTTTTTCGAAAAAATCAATGAAGATATTAAAGTCACAAACTAGTGGCAATTGCTCGAGTCCTCGCCCTGAGGGGGTGATCGAATTCGAGCCGGTGTGGGTTTGACCGTGTCAAAAAGTAGGGAAATACTAGGGAGTGGTTTTTGGTTTCTTTGGGTTTAATAATGTCGAAATCGATCATTCCGTTTTTCGACGAATAATTTCGAAAAATTATTGGACGAAAAAAATGTTTTTCAATCTTGAAAGCAACAGTCAAAACCGATCTCGGCCTGTGGCAAACATATCTTGATCTCGATAGTCGGTCCGTTGACGTCTAGCAGGATCCGGCTAAACAAACGATCAATCACGGACAACAAATACAAAACGGTTGGTGGTTCTTGAAGGATTACAGACACGAAATCAAATCAGCCGTCAATTCCTGTAGATCTGGTTTACTTCATCCCTCGTTATGTTCTCCACTTTTAGAAATTCTCGAAAAAGTTCAGCAGATACCGTATTTGTTCTAACAGAGGCACACCTCTAATAGTGGCGTACCCTAACACATTAATCGAAAAATAGTGGCGCATGTGCCTCTATTAGAGCAAATACGGTAAGTCGAAATAGGTATCCTTAACGGTTATGAATCTGACCTAGTTACTACTCTATCCAGTTAGAACTTTTTCCGAAAGACTTTAACAACCTTTTTGGTCGTTTTAACTCCTACAGACCTAATTTACTTTTCCGTTATTTCATTCAACTCGAGATCTTCCTTCAACAACGTCAACAACTATCTTAAATTAGTCATCCTCAACTCCCACAGATCTAATTACATCCTCATTGTCTTACCTAACTCCAGATCTTTTGAGGATTTCAACAACTACCTTAAATTAGTCATCCTCAACTCCTACAGATCTAATTTACCAAGTTCTTTATTACTTTATCCAGCCCTAGATCTTCTTGAGGGATTTCGACAACTATTTCAGAATGGTTGTTTCTACCTTCTACAAATATAATTTAGTCACTCCCTCGTTATCCCGTCTGTCCTTAAAGGACTTTAACAACTATCTAGATTAATCATCGCGAACTCCTACGGATCTAATTTACTTAAGTCTTCGTTACCTCGTCGATCTCTAGATTTTGCTTGAAGAACTCCAAAAACTATCTTGGATTAATAGTCCTTAGTTCCTACAAATTTAGTTTGTCTAATTCATTACTTAGTCCAACCTTTGACTTTTCATCCTTAAATTACATTTTCTGCAATAGCTACTACATTAAAACTTTAAAAACATTCTCTCCTAAGTCTACTTAATCTCATTATCCATGTCTGTGAAAGTACTAGTTATCTACAATGAAGCACTTGATCTGCATATGACTGACATGATCAAAACAGGTCATTGTTAGGGTTGGTTTTGTTTTTACTCGTTGTGAATATTCATTTGCGGATTACTGACCTTACAGAAGAAAGAGAGACGTTGTATTTTTGTTTTGAGAGCGATTAGTACCTTTTCCCTAGTCTTGTTGGCGTGTTATTGTTGTCTAAACCGAGTAAAAGCCACTAAGGTCCAGACGAAAGAGGCCGCCGAGTACGTCTAGATTCAAGATATAAATCTATCAAGTATGTTTTCTTTTGTAAAAAATCTGGATGATATTTAAGAATGTTCTGAAATATAAAATTGGTTGAATTTGCTAAGACCAAAAAGTCCAAAATGGCAGTAAACAATAAGAAGATAAAGTAGGTGAAATGACTGAACTTTGAGCTATGCCTTTCTTCACCTATTATCCATCTTGTAATTTCGATACTTTTTACGTTTTTCCGCTTCAGAATCCAGAATCAAAAGTTGTTAAAAAAGACAATATCCTGTAAATTCTACTTCCTTCTAGGTTCAACACGACATTTATATCGGAATTTTCTGAAATAATTATTAAATTCGAAAATAAGGTAACTTAGGCCACAAGAAAAAAACCAAACATTTCTAACACTTGAAAAAGTAAAATATCCTACCAAAATGACGTCAAAATCCAGGAACTACGAATCTAAAAAGTACAGACTACATTTTATAAAAAACATCCAACCTGATATCCTACAATCGGTCCAAGAAATTTCAAAAATGACTAAATATTAATTTTGAATTTTTTCACTTATGTCCATATAAGACTTTCGTGTCGAGACACACGGGCCACCAGCAGATGCCTAGCCGTGCTTTCATTCTGTGATCGAGGTAATCGATGTAGTTTTTTGTTCTTTGCCCCCTTTTTATCATTTTCAGACCCGTCATGACGCAGTCCCACTTGGAAAAATATTCGTCTTTTTCTTTTTTGTTTTCTTATTAATGCGATCAAGTCGTTTCGTAATTCATTTACGGCGATTTGCCTTGATCACCATTAACAATGAATTCGTTAGGTTGTATTCGATGTCTTCGACGGTCATCAGGCCTTTCATCAATGCTGCGGGAGAACCTAATTTGTTCCAAATTCCTGTGAGTTTGAAGACCAGGAAAGGAGATTCGGTCCAGTTGGACGCGGTTTTTCAGGTTTGGTTTTTTTGATTTTGCCTATTCATATATGGATTTTTGGTTTTTAGGACACTAAACCTGAAGGATCGTCCATTGGAACGGTTATCAACATTCATGGAGCTCCCGGCAGCCACAAGGACTACAAATACGTGAATCCCAAATTGGAAGCCGCTGGGTTGAGGATTATCGGAGTAAACTGGCCTGGATGCGGTTATAGTTCCTGTAAGTTGTCTCTTCATTCAAATTACACCTAATCCCATTCTTCAGATGACGAAAGACTTGAGAATCACAATTTCGAACGTGTTCAGTATGCTCAGCAAATCATAGATGCGTTGGATCTCCCCAAAAAGTCAATAATTTTCCTTGGACATAGCCGAGGATCTGAAAATGCGCTCAAAATGGCCGTCAGAAACCCAGACAAGACAGTTGGGTTCATATCCGCGAATCCCATCGGCGTTCGTCGTCATCGTGGAGCCCATATCCGACTATTCACATTGTTAGCCGAATTCTGGAGAATATTACCTTTGAGATGGATTTCTAACTACATTCTTTACTTGGTTTTCTCTAAATTTGCTCAGTTCAAGGTACGAGACGGCCATACATGTGGAGTTGCGATGTGTATGCTGACAAGACTGGACTACGCCGACGCCATTCCGTATATCGAGAAATACAACAAGAGTGATTTAAGATCTGTACTAGTCTATGGCGGCAATGATTGGTTGATTGAACCTGAGGTTAGCCGTGAATTTTTAAGTTTATTCGACAATAACCATGAAATTGTAAGCTTTTTTACTTTTTGGTTTTTAAACGTTGCCTACTTTAGTCGAGCTTTACAAAAGACGAAGACCCAGAAGCAACAGAAGCTGTGAAACAAGAGATTTCAAATGACAGAAAAACAATAGGAGTGTTTTGTGTTAAAGGCGGACACTTTCTACAAAAGGATCGAGGTGATCTCATCGCTGAGGCCATATTAGCAATGTTCAAAGCTAATCGGAAGGAGTAACTTTTGTGCAATAAGACCCCTAATCTTTCGATAATAAAAGAATGTTTTACTGTACGTTTTATGAAAAACACTGGTTTCTGTCCGTTTGTTATTGTTTTGGTTCGTTTTGAATTTTTTAAGTAATTTTAGGTACTGATCTCAAAATGGTGTTCTTTGCTTGTTTCAACTGTGGAGATTCGCTGAAGAAAAACCAAGTCGAAAAGCACAAAAACAAATGTGCAATGACGTCATTGTCCTGTTTAGACTGTCACAAGGATTTTGATCAAGAATCTTATGCCACCCATTATTCTTGTGTTACTGAAGCTGAACGAGTTCAAGGATCACTATACAAAGCGAAGGAAAATAAGGCAGAGAAAAAAAGAAAAATGTGGACGGATGCTATTAATAGAGCTATTAAAAATGCTAAAGATGGACAAGTTCGGAAAATTCTAGTGTCGATCAAGGACGAACCAAATACTCCGATGAAAGAAGCACCGTTTAAGAACTTTTTGAAAAACAAAGGTATTCATAAACCATTTCCTGCTACAGAAGCATTTCGTCTAATTAAAGAAGCTGCTGAAGAAATTCAACGAGAATCTTCCAAGAAGTCAGTAGAAGAAGAAATTAAAGAAGTATCAAAAGAAATTTCTAAGTAATGTTGTTTATTTTTATAAAACGTTGATTTTGAAATGCATGATAGCTCTTTTCACGCACAAATCTGAGGTGTCTAGAGAATATTGAGCAAATTCAGGCAGGTTTGATCCTCAAAAGACCAAGAAAGGCTCGTGATTCGGCAGTGATTGAAGGGCTTTTTGCATCTGCTTACTTGATATGGAGGCGTTGTCATCAAAGTACTGCGCATACTGTAATTTAGGATTTAGTTAAATTTTAGTTTTTTAACGTACCGCGTCTTCAATCCATTTGAAAAAGTGGACATTGTACGGTACAAACGGTTGTCGAAGAAGGTGTTCCTGGACTTCAAGAAATCGTTTCAGATCTTCCAATGTTATTCGTTCTTTACTGGGTCTGGAATAATGGAAGTTTAAGATTGTGGAATTAAGGATGGAATTTTTAGGATTTTGTGAAAGTTGGATTTTTTGGAAATTTCTACGAGATTCTGGAGGATTTCAGAAGCTTGAGGAATTGTAGGTTTTAGAAATGTGAAATTACTGAAGTTTTTAGAATCTTTAAGTGGATTCTGGATGTTTCATAGGATTCTAGAACTTTTCCGATTTTTCGAAAAATTAGAAAAATTTAGAAATTTTTTAATTTCGAAAATTTCCATGATTCTAGGGAACTTATAAAATTCTAAAAAATTTTAGATTCTGAAGAATTCTACAAAAATTTCTAAAATTAAACTTTTAAAAATTTTTTAATTTCGAAAATTAAACTTTTAAAAATTTTGAAATTTCTAAAATTAAACTTAAAAATTTTTTAATTTCGAAAATTAAACTTTTAAAAATTTTTTAATTTCGAAAATTAAACTTAAAAATTTTGAAATTTCGAAAATTAAACTTTTAAAAATTTTTTAATTTCGAAAATTAAACTTTTAAAAATTTTGAAATTTCGAAAATTAAACTTTTAAAAATTTTTTAATTTCGAAAATTAAACTTTTTATAAAAATAAAAAATGAACCTTGTCTTTTTGAGTGCTGCGATGATCTTCATGGCTTCTCTTATGTCGTCACTCATGTTGGCAAATCCCTTCCTGGCTCCTCTGATCTTCCTTCCGAAGTAGTGCAATTTCGTGAATGTCCTCTTCAAAGTGGAACTACAGAGATCCAAACTGGCCGTAATCACAGCCAATCCGATTATCACGTAGGCTACTGTCAACTGTAATTTGATTTTAAATTTAGAAAATTCAAATTTTAAACATTTTCTAATTTATATATTCTTTATTTTCTAACATTTCCGAATTTCTACATTTCTTTAAAATTTCATACATTTTCAATTTTAAATATTTCTAAATTTCTAAATTTCGAATATTTCTAAATTTTAAATATTTTTAAATATTTCTAAATTTTAAATATTTTTTTATTTCTTAATATTTCTAAATTTTGAACATTTTTATGATTTTTAAATTTCTAAGATTTTTAAATTTTGAATATTTTCAGATTTTGAATATTTCTAAATTCTGAATATTTTAAAGATTTTTAAATTTTGAATATTTTCAGATTTTGAATATTTTTAAGGTTTTTAAATTTTGAATATTTTCAGATTTTGAATATTTTTAAGGTTTTTAAATTTTGAATATTTTTAGATTTTTAACATTGTTGAAAAAGAACTTACAGCGAGGTATAGTGTACTTTGCACCCTAATGTTCCCTAATCCGATGGTAGTGATGGTGTTAAACGAAAAAAAGACTCCGTGGACGTAGGACCAGATGGCTCCTTTTTCGAAGGCATTGAACAACAAACTTCCCAGAGAACAGTAACCTATAACAAGGGCGAAATAACTGTAAATCGGCAACTGAAGTCGTTCTTCTTCGTCATCGTTATCGCTGTCTCCATCGTTGGTTCTTCTTTTTCGTTTTCGAATTTCTCTGAAAATTTAAAAAATTAATTTTTAAAATTTGGAAATTTTAAATAAAAAATTCCAAAATTTTTATTTAAAAAATTACCAAAAATAAAAAATTCCGAAAACCTTTAATTAAAAAATTAATTTTTAAAATTTGGAAGATTTTTATTTAAAAAATTATTAAAAATAAAAAATTTCGAGATCTTTTAGAAAATTCAAAAATTTTAAATAATTTCGAAAGTTTCTGTAAAATTTGGAAGATTTTAGAATCTACTGTGGAATTTTAATTTAATAAATATTATAAATAAAAAATTGTTCAAAAAGAGAACTTTCTAAGAACTTTAAAATTCGAACTTTTAGGTATTGATTATAAATTTCGGAATTTCTCACAGAGGTCCAGTTACTCAAAAAAGTCATTTTCGGTTTTTAAAAAATTCTGCGATATGTGATAGTTTCGGACTCAGCCTAATATGGCACTAACCCATAGCCACACTTCCTCAAAATACTAAAACAGCTTTTTTACGTAATTTACTCCCACTGTCTAGGAAAATCTTCACGACGAAAAAAATTCTATATTAAGGTCTACAATACAGTAAACATTAAAATAAATTCTGCAGTTTGCTCGCAACATTAGAAAAAGTTGATATTCATATTTTTACATTTATAAAGATTGTGAAATTAAAATAAAATCTGCAGTTTGCTCGCAACAGTTAGGCAGATTGGGTTTGTTTAGTTGTTGCGTGAAAATTCAACTTGATTTTGACGTCGAGTTTTTTACAGACCTCAATACTGATAAATTACACACAAAAAATCGCAACATTTAACAAAAGACATACTCAATGTCATTCAGAAACTACGAAATCTTCCGTGACGAAATACTGTACATTTGTTACATTTTACATCGTGTAAAAGTTGTGATTTTTTTAAGTGATTTTTGTGATGATAAATCTCCAAAAAACCCACCCAGAGTCAATGGACGCTTCGTCAGACCCTCTGATGTAGTCCTTGACAGCATCCACCACACTAGCAACCCACGAGAATATCGACAACATGGTGCCGTAAAATCTGATGACAATATCAGACAAGAATTTACCAATATCTGCAGCAGTAATAAACATGAGCGGAATTCCCAAAAGACCAAAAAAGACGGTGAATATTCGACCCGCATCGGTTGTCGGTGTTAGGTGATCATAACCTGGAATTACAGTAGATTACTGAGAAAGTACCGGTTGGGTTTGATACCAGTAGATGTGATAACAGTAAGCCCGTAAAGGACAGAACTCGCAAACGTCCACTTTGTGGTTAGCGATTCTTCGCTGTCGGTCCACATCTGGTCTTCTCGAGTGAACCGATTATCGTATTCATGTGTTCGAGAAAGAACTGACAGTAACGGTCTCATCCGCCTCTCAACCTGGAAATATAAATGAAGCTAATAAAAAAATTTAAGAAGTGTTTCCCCTTCAATCAAATGGTGCAGTGGTTTAAATTCCCACTTAGTACGGAAATACCCCAGAGTTCGATTCCTTTACCCCGCATGTCTCTTTAATTTTGCTTTTTTAAAACTCACGGTGCTTGAATTTACAGGACCATTGGAGCAGATGGATACTGTCTCGTTTAATATCAGTTGATAAACATGTAAAATCTGTTTCAACTTGTCTCTCTTCTGACTCAACTCGTTTTCCGCTTCCAGAAACATGAAAATCGCGGCCCCTATTCCGATATAGCTGAGCAATATGATATTCAACCCGACATGAGGGGCCATGATCTTGAGGAAATTGACAGTTTTCTGCCATAGTGTCTCTTTCTCGCTCGGGGTTTCCTCTGCGTCGAGTACTATGTCTCCATCCCCGTGCTTTAGGGGTAATTCGTCCCATTTTACCCTTCCGAGGTTTTCTAAAAATTATTATACTAAAAAATTGAAAAAATTTAAAAATTATTATACTAAAAAATTTAAAAATTATTATACTAAAAAATTGAAAAAATTAAAAAATTATTGTACTAAAAAATTTTAAAATTATTATACTAAAAAATTGAAAAAATTTAAAAATTTTCGTTCTGGAATTAAAATCTTTTTGAAAATTATCAATTTGAGACTAAAATTTTATTTTTCATTTTTTAAATTAAAATTTTTATTTTTTAAAATTCTCTATTATTAAAGGACCAAGAATTAACTTTTTCAAATTTCCCGCCATTTTTACAGTAAATCGAATTTTTCGTTTCAAGATTAAAAATAAACTTTTTCAAATTTCCCGCTAATTTTACAGTAAAATCGAATTTTTCGTTTCAAGATTAAAAATAAACTTTTTCAAATTTCCCGCCAATTTTACAGTAAATCGAATTTTTCGTTTCAAGATTAAAAATAAACTTTTTCAAATTTCCCGCCATTTTTACAGTAAATCGAATTTTTCGTTTCAAGATTAAAAATAAACTTTTTCAAATTTCCCGCCATTTTTACAGTAAATCGAATTTTTCGTTCCAGGATTAAAAATAAACTTTTTCAAATTTCCCGCCATTTTTACAGTAAAATTGAATTTTTCGTTCCAAGATTAAAAATAAACTTTTTCAAATTTCCCGCCATTTTTACAGTAAAATCGAATTTTTCGTTTCAAGACCAAGAACTAAATTTTTGTAAATTCCCTATTGTTTCTTGCATACAGTATGCAACAGTGATGTCATATTCGCAAATGTTTGTGTATTTTCCAAAAATACAAAATTTCGAAACTGAAAACATCACGCAGTCAGTCCCCCGAGTACTTTAGTGTAAATTGACTGGTCACTAGCTTAGGAACGGCCGATTTCCGTTTCCGGAAAGGGTCCATTTGAGGGGTTCCCACGTTCCCCATTTGTGAAGATTCAGAAAACACAAAGAATATGTAAATTAATTCGTTTAAGTTTCGGAAGGAAAAAGGACCAACTGTCTGGAAGTGCCGAATCTGAAAACACCCTAATTGGACAGTAGTTTCGAAATAAATCCAAAATTACCAATTTGAGCAAAAGCTGAAAATTCAGCCAACATAAACCTAAAGGTGTTAGATATCTGAGTTGATCCTACAGTCGCCATAATCGAGTTAAACAATATTTAGTGACAAATTCAGACAATTCAAGCCAGAATGAAAGACTCAAAAAGGAAATCTGGAAATTGGAGCTTTTGGAAAATACCGGAAGTCAATTTCTTCCAAGAGTGAACATGGCCAGATTATTCATAAGTTCCAAAATGACACCAAACATGACCTCTGGTGTAATAATAGTTCAAAAATATTTTGTACTAAATCCGGAGGGTATTTAAAAACATTGAAAACAGAATTTTAGGAATACGAAAATTGAGTTCACATTAATGAAACAACTGGATTTGAGGATTTCAAACAAGTCTGGACAGGAGTCGGGACTTGGGAAAATTGGATTAGAAAAAACCACATGGTCCAGACGAGAAATATAAATTTAAAAAGCGAAAAAGTTTTGAAAAATCAAAAAGTAACTTTTTAAAGTAAAATTACTGTAATTCAATAGCTTTTATAATAAAAGTTTAAAATTTCGTCAAAGTAAATTTAAAGAAAATGAATCGGCATATAAGAATATTATATGGTTAGAGGACTTTAATATAAGATTTTATAGGATTAATTTCCATCTGGAAATGGGCTTTAGTTAGATTTGCTTCAGAATATCAAAAACAATAAAAATAAAAAAAATCGATATAGTAGTATGTTGTATTACTAATATATTTTAAAATAAAATTTGCTTATAAAGTCGATTTATAAAACTATAGAATTTCATATTCATTTGCTTTATAATATTAGAAAAAATCAAAAATAAATCGATATAGTGGTATTTTGTATTACTAATATATTTTAAAATAAAATTTGCCTATAAGATCGATTTATAAAATTATAGAATTTCATATTCATTTGCTTTATAATATTAGAAAAAATAAAAATAAACCGATATAGTAGTATTCTGTATTACTAATATATTTTAAAGTAAAATTTGCCTATAAGATCGATTTATAAAATTATAGAATTTCATATTCATTTGCTTTATAATATTAAAAATAAATCGATATAGTGGTATTTTGTATTACTAGTACAATTTAGTTTAGATCTCGCTTGTGTTAATTTCTAATGATATATGGTGTTTACATATTTGTTTTATAATGTTAGAAAAGTAAAAAACACATCAGTATTGAAGTATTCTATGTTGTGAGAATATTTCAACACAACTGTTCTCTATACAGTCAAATCCCAATGATATAAGATCCTTCTATATCGATTTATTTTGTAAAATTAAAAAGCAAATCGATATAAGAGTACTTTGCCATCAGAACATACTAATATAGACCTTTTTTATACAGTCAATTTTTAATAATAAGGATTCTTTATACGGGTTTATTTTACAATATTAGAAAAAATAGAAAATAAATCGCTTTAGAAGCGTTTTGTATCACCGATATATAATTATATAAACTCCCTCATATAGTAAGTTTTTAACAATAAAGATTTTCTATATGGATTTATCTCATAAAGCTAAAGAAAGTGAGAGATAAATCGACATGGACGTGTTTTCTCTAACTGGCATGTATTAATATAAACTTCCTTTATATGGTAAATGCTGAATGAAACAAGATTTTTATGTACTACCTTTGGTTTACAATGTTAGAGAAAAAACGGATTGTTAAATAGGTCTCTAATGTAACTAACAGATAATTATATATACTTCCTTAAATGGTTAATTTTTGAATATAAAAATCGTTCTATACTGATTTATCTTATAACGTCGAACTATATATAAAAACAAATTGGTGTAGGAGTATTTTACATCAAAATAACTATACTATTATAAACTTCCTTATATAGTCAGTTTTTAATCTTATTTATCCTTCTTATACTAAGTTTTTACGACATAAAAATATATTAAAAAAATCGGTACGAACATATTTTACATCAGAATAACTATACTATTATAAACTTCCTTAAAAGGTTAATTTTTAGATATAAAAATCGTTCTATACTGATTTATCTTATAACGTCAAACTATATAAAAATAAATTGGTGTAGGAGTATTTTACATCAAAATAACTATACTATTATAAACTTCCTTATATAGTCAGTTTTTAATCTTATTTATCCTTCTTATACTAAGTTTTTATAACACTATTAATCAATGTAAAAATGTTTCATATTACTAAAATTTACCATATAATTCTTCCCTATACTTTGAATTTTCAACAACACCAAATTTTCCTATATTTATTTTTTTAATTTTCTAAATTAAATTACAAAGTTTAAGGAATTTAAAAATAAACCCTCACCTTTGATGAACTGCATAAAGAAATATGAGGGATTATTGTACATTTTTGAAAATTTTAATAAATTTTTTCGGATAAAATAAAAAATTTTTAATTTAAATCTTTTTGGACTTTTTTAATATATTTCTAAATTTTTTCTTCCATGTTTTATCCCCGAAAAATTCCCACATTTTAAACTGCAAAATAAATCCAAAAATTTTTGCAATTTTCCGTGATGTTTCATAAAAAACGTAACTTTTGACTTTATAACAATTACGAAATGTGATGATTATATTATACTTTTTATAAAAATTAAACTTTTGTGACGAAAATTAAAATTTGATAATGACGATTTATATTTGTTATTGCACCAAAAGTTACACTTTTTTGCGATGTTTCATAAAAAAAAGTAACTTTTGACTCTATAACAATTACGAAATGTGACGATTGTGTTATATTTTTTATGAACATTAAACTTTTGTGACGAAAATTGAAATTTGATAATGAAGATTTATATTTGTTATTGCTCCAAAAGTTACACTTTTTTGCGATGTTTCATAAAAAAAGTAACTTTCAACCTAGTAACAATTACGAAATGTGACGATTGTATTATATTTTTTAAGAACATTAAACTTTTGTGACGAAAATTGAAATTTGATAATGAAGATTTATATTTGTTATTGCACCAAAAGTTACACTTTTTCCGTGATGTTTGTCGACTTTTTGACAGTGGTCCGAAATTTCAGATTACGTTATTTTTTAAAAATATTATTTAAATAATGTTTCGAAAATCCGTCTTTCCCGGAGGCATTGTTTTCCTTTTTTCAAAAAGTGTCGTATTGTCTCCAGAGACCCTCAGGGGTTGACTCGCTTTCAACTCGGACAAGTCATAGATTCAGGATGAGCAAACTTCAATATTGTTTTTTCAGACATTATCGATCGGAAATTGTCGTTTTGACAACAATGCCATAATTTCTTTGAAAATTTTTTAAAACGTGGTCCCGAGGGGAAAGATCAAAAGGAATTAAAAACCAAGATCGAAGATAACGACATCTGGAAGTCGTTAAAAGGCGAAAACAATCTGTCGAAAATGTTATAGGCCATTTGGCCCGTGGCAATTGATCTCTTTGGTTTCGAAATCCGATCCGGATAAAACAAAAAAGTGCAAAATAAAGATAAACGATTTAAAATCACAAAGATTAAATTTTTTCGAACAGCGGATTTTTAGTTTTTTTTTCATATTTAAAAAAAATTATACAATAATTTTTGCAAATTTTATTATTTTTAATAAAAATTATTTTCGAAATCATGATCGAGTTAAATAAGTTAAAAAATATTTTTAAATAGAAAATTCCGACGTTTTTAAGATTTTATTATTTTTGTTAATGATTTTTTGTCATTTTGGACATTTTGAAAATTTTAGAAAAAATATTTTCAACAATATGTTCAATTTTAAAAATTTTTTCGATCATAAATTTCAGAAATTTTGGTGTTTTGGATCTTTTACAATTTATTTTAAAAATGATCTTTGGCGTTTTGGACACTTTGAAAGTTTTAGGAAGAATATTTTTGGCGATATGTTCAATTTTAAAAAATTTGATTAAAATATTTTGATAAAAATCTTCAATTTTAAAAAACTTTAAAAATTTCGTAATCGAAAATTTAACAAATTATTGTCATTTTGGACACTTTGAAAATTTCGATTAAAATATTTCTATCAAAATTTTCAATTTTAAAGAATTTCAAAAATTTCGTAATCAAAAATTTAACAAATTATTGCCATTTTGGACACTTTGAAAAATTTGATAAAAATGAACTTTGATATTGAACACATTTATGATTTAAGTTAAAAAATAAATTTAACAGGAAATTTAAACAAAAATTCAATTTCTGATTTTTTGTCTTGTGTTCATTTCGGATAAGTTAAAAATAATTATTGATCGAAAATTCCGTGCGCTTTGGCAGTATAGGCACTCCGTCGTTTATATTAAAAAAGATTTTATGCTATATTTAAATCATAAAATTCAATTTTAAATTTTTAAATTTTCATTAATTTTATATGAAATAAAAACAATAAAAAAAGATTTCTACAAATTGTAGCATTGTGAACATTTCGCCAAATATATAAAAAATTGATTTTTGACTTTATGGACATTTTGCCAAATGTATTAAAAAGTGATTTTTGACGTTATGGGTATTTCGCCAAGTATATTAAGAGTGATTTTTGGCATTGTAGGCATTTCGCCAAATGTATTAAAAAGAGTGATTTTTGGCGTTATGGGTATTTCGCCAAATAAATTAAAAAATCGACTTTTGGTGGGAAATTTGAATTCTAAATCATCCAAACCTGAATAAAGTGAATCTCTAGAGTCAGCAGCAGATCCAGTCGGACTTCTAGAAGGAGGAACCGGCGGAGGAATAACACTGGCCAACCTCAACTGGAGACTGGACAAAGTTGATCTCCTCCTGGCGAAGAGATCATAATGAGTCAGTCTCCGATTAAAAAATGGTTGTTGAGTAACAATATGAATCAAAGGTGGCGCATGGCTTGAGGACAACTTATGATCGGCTCCAGATCCATCATCAGTGGACTGGAGCCGATGTAGATTCCAGTCAAGTGAAGGAAGAATTTTCTCAGTCGTCCATTGAATAAAATTTATAGTACTTTTTGTTTTTTAAACACGCAAGTCCAGTAAAACTTTACAACAAGCTTTCCGAACGAGAGACTTGATGAAGATCTCACGTAATATATCGCCCGCTTGTCAACTGGATAATGAGAACGCCCTCGGGAAAAGAACGGCCAGTCTTTCAGGTGATAAATCTCATTTCTCACTTGGGTGACAAATTAAAAAAATTATAAATTTTTAAAAATAAATTGTAAATTTTAAAAAATTATAAATTTTTAAAAATAAATTTTCCAAGTTTTATAAGTTGAAATAAGACGCCCATTCGAGATTCTGAATGACTCTAGAGTCAAATTTTAAGTCCAGCAGCCATTGAAAGACCAGACTTGACAAAGACAAAAGGACCAAATTTTATTAAGCCTCGATTGGACAAACATCTTTGAAGTTGAACCAAAGTTGACAAGAAACAGAAAAGAAGCACTATTAAAAATAAAAAATAAAAAATAAAAAATATTTTTCCAAAAAAATTTTAAGTTTTCAAATTATGAAATTTTTTATTTTTTAAAAAACTTAAAATTTTGAAAAATTTTAGTTTAATAAATATAAAAATTAACAATGAATTTTTTTGAAAACATTTTCTAAAACTTTTAAAAAATCGAAGTTTACATAGTTTCGGGATTTCTACTGGATTCTGGAAGATTCTATAAAATCTTAAAAATCTCAACTTTTTACTTAATTTCAAAAATTTGCACAAAATTCTAAAAACTTCCAAAAATTTCCACTGATTTCTAAAATGTTCTCAAAATTCCCATGAGATTCAAGAAGACTCCAGAAGCTTCCAAAGAAATTATAATTTTTTAAATTATCTAAATTCTCAAAAAATTCTAATTTTTAAAATTTTCTAAGTTTTCAAAAATTTCTTATTTTTAAAATTTTCTAAATTTTCGAAAATTTCTTATTTTCTAAATTTTCAAAAATTTCTTATTTTTTGAATTTTCAAAAATTAAATCAGAATATTTATTACTTTAATTGATTTTTGTCATTTAAAATTTCATCATTAAGATTTTTCAAAGAGAATATTTTATTAGAGCACTCTAAGGCGGAATTCCATAAAAAATAAGGAAGTTTTCTGAAAAATTAGACATTTGAGTTCTGACTTTATTTTCGGAATTTTAAAAATGATTTTTTTATATGAAACGAAAAAAACCTTGTTTTCTAATTAGTTAAGGGATTTAGTAGTCCAACTTTAAATTAATTTTAACTTTAAAAAATTAAAAAATTTTAAAAAATTAAATAAATTTTAATTAAAAAAATTTAAAAATTTAAAAATTTAAATTCTTAAATTTAGGTCTTGACAAGATTGGTGATTTTATTTTTTAAGTTTCTAAAAATTATAAATTTATTTTTCAGTATTGTTGATAATTTTTTAAATATAAGAATTTTCAAAAAACATTAAAAATAATATTGGAAGTAAAAATAGTATCATTTGTCTCAGGACCGAAATTGAATAATTTGTTCTTTTAGACCACAAATAAAGGAATTTCTAATTAAAAATAACTAAATTATTCAACTTTGGTCTCAACACGAACGACGTTTTCAGTTCTTCCGACGACTTTCCCAATGACTTCTGGATTCTTTTTTCATTTCCTTATTTCTCAGAAGTCTACCAGCTATAAAAACCCAAAAAAATTAAATTACCGTTCGTTCCGGGACCAAAATTGAAAACTCCAAAATGTTTCAAAAAATTTGTTCCAGAACGAAAATATTTAAGAAATTTACAGTAACCCACCTGCAGTGTGGTCCACACTGCCTATACCCTCGGTCTTACTGTAGGTATTGGCATGGATACTAGTTGCTCTGATCAATTCCCGGTAAGTCTGGAAGGTGGCACTGGCGGCGGTAGAGCCCATATTTGATATGTGCCTTGTACTTGGCCTCTAACGGACTCAAAACTGCTCAACAATAAAAATATTCCAAATTTGACGCATTCGTCCAGGAAAACTCGTCTTAGTACTCGAGAAAGCCCGAGAAATAAATTGAATAAAATCAAATTAGCGCCTGTTAAGATGCAATGGATGCATCCAAGAATCTTCAAGTTGCTTCAATGATAATCGACGATTCATTTGATTAATTTTCCGCCACATGCGACCTAAAACTGGAAAATACCATTTTTAACCCATTTTCCAGCAATACTAGGAGGAAACCAAGAAGGACCAAGGCGGGGATTCTCCCAGAAGAGCAGTAAACGCCGCCCAGAAGTGTCACACAAGGTCCCCCATCGCTCAAACAATACTTTTTCTCAAAATTGACTTTCAAAAACGGCTTCAGGAAGCTAGTGATAAATCGACAAGAACCCCCAAATTGGCACTTCGTCGTCCTGTAATTACTCAAAGGGGGAGCGGAATCGGGAACTGTAAAAAAGTAAGAAAAACGAAATATTAGTTCGACGACGATTTCACATTGTATTATTAAGAAATTAAAATAAATAATGTGAGGAAATTATCTGAACACGAATCTCAAAAATAATCTAGAAGTTTCTACGGAATCTCAGTTTGACAAAAATCAAGATGAATAATGTTACCAAGTTGTCTCGAAACGAACTAAGAACTAGAACTTTCTAGAATTCCCAATTCCAGATGACTATAGAAGTTCCAAGTGAGTTACAGGAAATTATAGAAACTTCTACAGAATTACGTTTCAATAAACACAAAAACTAAGAATGAAATTCGTTGCGAAATTCTCTTAACACAAAGTTCCAGAACCTTTAATTTCAGATTTTGATTCGAGAAGTTTTCCTTCGGTGCTGAGGAGCTCTGAAAGCTTCCTCACAAAATTCTGAAATGCTCCAGAAAAGCCCATAAGAATCTAGAAAGTTTTAGAATCTTTCATAGAAGTCTAAAGATTCTGGAAATTCTCACGGGATTCTGGTTAGAAAAAGAAGAAAATAATAAACATAAAATATTAGCTCAATGACGATGTGAATAAAGATAAGAGTGGGGGACTCCATTAATGGAGAAGAAGTTATTTATGAGAACGACAAAAGGATTCAAAGAATCCTTGTTTTTTAAGATAGAAAAGTAGGTTTTTGAACGTCAGTACGACTTGTTTATTTGATTATAATTCCATTGAAGCTTATTGAATCTAGTTGAAAGTCGAAAAACTTCAAAAAAGCAAAATAGGAAATCCTGAAATCCGGGAAATATGGCCACATTAGGAATGAAATTCTTCCATATTACAAGATCTGGGATTATTGTTATTACATGTAACTGTATTAGGGAAATCTTCTGATTCATTATTTTTCTACTCGAAAAACAACTAGAAAATAAAGAATGTTCGAACATTGGGAGATTATTTAAGATGATGAAGAATATAGAATTACTGAGAATAGTGATGAAAAACGACAAATTTCGTTGATTTGCAACGATCCAGAACAAATTACTTTTCTAGCTTAATCAAATCTTTCATAATGAACTTCATAGTCAGAACTGTTTTTCTCATAGTCAAAATATTCAAATGCAACAGATTCATAAGGGAATATCCACTCGAAAAGCTCCAGAAGAATAATAGTATTACTCATCTACGACGGAGATCGCGAGATTCAGAAGGAAATGTTTGCAAAGAACTTGGTTTCTTAGCAAGTCTTACAATTCAATTATTTTTAAAAAATACAAAAGAATGCATACTTGACACTACGACATATAGAATTTTAAGACATAACCCATATCTTTTTACTTTCTAAATAATCAGATAAGAACTGGAATTAACTCATTTTTTACCTCTATAAAGCTAAATGTTGAATTGTACCTACACACAAAAAGGGTACATTAAAACAGCTCTAATATATCGATACATTATATTTAATGTACCGATGCATGGAGTATAACATTCATATATTATACTCAATGTATCCATACATTATACATCATATACTCTTTTCTTGTTTGTATGATTTCTTTGTCTTGGGATTATTGTGAATAGGATAACAAAACCTGGTTATCAATTTTTAATAACTTAAGATAGAAAGTTGATTACTTGCAGCAACTGTTGCTTTACTAATGTTCGAGAATCTTTTAGTCGAGATTATTCTTGAGTCCCAGCAGAAGAATTTGATAAATTCTTTCCTCATTGCTGTATTGAAGAGAACATAGGATACTGCTGCAGTTCATAACTTAATTGTCAGACCATCTCTCCACTGATAACGGCCTAGATTGGAACCGACAGGAATTGTATGTAGATCTATGGTCGAATCCAATGAAGCACTGCTTCAAACCTGATTTGACAAAGACTATCGTAAATAGTAACAATATGATTATGAAGATAACTACAAGAGTGATGTAAATAATACCCAAAAAGATATGTGGGCAGTCCAGTACTTTCCATTCTTCGTAAGTTCTTCCAGGGCAATTGTAGTAGTCAGCAATATAATCCACCTTCAACCAGAGGACATTAATTTTCTACTTATTATGGCTATTTAAAATAAATGCATTACCTCATTATGTACTCTTGTAAGGATAGAAAATAGGCGCGCCTAGTTAGTAGAACTACAGAGCACTACCAAAGATTTCAAGCCTTTCAGTTTCCTCTTTATTCAAGTTACAAGTAAAAAACAAATAGTCTAACAAAGAAAGACAAATATAGTAGGAACCAACAACCTTCATCCATGTCAAATGAAGTCTTCTGACTAACATAATTCTGACAAGAGACTTCTATTCATAAGTTCTCCATTTGATTAGTCGAAAAACGTTGTCTTCGAACCATTATAAGTATCTAACTATTAAAGTTCAAACAGCACAAACCAATTTAGTACAGAAATAACTGACGATGGATCCCGTTTGTTTTTAAATCCAGATATGATCGAAATAAATCTACTTTGATATTGCAGATTGAAGAATTTACAAATAATAAGGGAATCTACATCTCCCTATCTACAGTTGGAAATTCAAATTTATTTTCGATTTTTTGCATTGTATGTACCATCGTGATAAGAACTATGATGTTTAATCACATATTCTGCCATATAAAAATGCATGTGAAGCTTTTATCGCAAATGGTGATTGCCACTAATCCCCCAAATTTATCAAAAATCTTGAAGAAGAAATATTTATTGGTTGTTTGCATTCATTGATTTTCTCATGGAAATTATATCTATAACAATTATAATAAATTCTTGACAATTAATTTGGTAAATTAAATATATAAAACAATAAAATATATAATGGAATTGTATATTTTTGAATAGCTAAAGATGGTGCTGCTGTAGAGATTGGAGAACTGGTTGAGGAAGCATCCGAAGAAATATTGATAAACGGAGTTGTGACTGTTCCTGCGGAATTGGTTAAAGTCGATCTTACTATAGATGGGGTTAAAGTGGTTGAAAGAGTTTTCAATGTAGTTGTTGTTGTTTTTGGAGTCGATGGCACAGTTGTAAATGTCGTCCTTGTAGTTAACGAGATAGTAGTTGTAGTTTTTTTAGTTGTCAATGACGTAGTTATAGTAGTTTTAGGTATAGTTGTTGCAGTAGTCCTTGATAAAATCGTAGTAGTTGAAGATGAGGTTGTCGCAGGTGCAATTGTTGTACTTATTGTAGCTGATGGTGTAGTTGTCGTAGTTGAAGGTGTAGTGGTTGTACTTATTGTAGTTGATGGTGTAATTGTCGTACTTGTTGTTGTAGTCGACGGGGTAGTAGTTGTGCTTGTAGTTGTAGTAGTAGTCGATGGCTTCATGATCGTAGTTGAAGGTGTAGTGGTTGTACTTATTGTAGTTGATGGTGTAATTGTCGTACTTGTTGTTGTAGTCGACGGGGTAGTAGTTGTGCTTGTAGTTGTAGTAGTAGTCGATGGCTTTGTGGTTGTGCTTATTGTAGACGAAGGCGTAGCGGTTGTGCTAGTAGTTGTTGAAGAAGTAGGTGTAGTTGTCGTACTCGTTGTAGTCGATGGCTTCGTGGTCGTAGTTGAAGGTGTAGTGGCTGTACTTGTTGTAGACGAAGGCGTAGTTGTTGTAGTAGACGTAGTAGTAGTCGTACTTGTTGTAGTTGTTATTGTAGTTGATGGCGTACTGCTAATAGTTGTTGAAAGACTAGGTGTAGTAGTTGTACTTGTTGTAGTCGACGGGGTAGTCGTTGTAGTTGATGGTGTAGTACTAGTAGTTGTTGATGAAGTGGTGGTTGTAGTTGTCGACGGCTTTGTGGTCGTAGTTGAAGGCGTAGTTGTAGTCGAGGGAGTAGTCATTGCAGTTGATGGTGTAGTTGTCTTACTTGTTGTAGAAGAAGGCATAGTGGTTGTGCTTAGAGTCGTAGTCGAGGGAGTAGTCATTGTGCTAGTAGTTGTTGTAGTAGAAGGTGTAGTTGTCGTGGTTGTAGTCGACGGAGTAGTCGTTGTAGTTGATGGTGTAGTTGTCGTACTTGTTGTAGTTGATGGTGTAATCATTGTAGTTGTTGACGAAGTAGCGGCTGTGGTTGTCAACGGCTTCGTGGTCATAGTTGAAGACGTAGTGGTTGCGCTTGTTGTTGTAGTAGACGGAGTAGTGCTGTAGTCAGACGAGTAGTGCTAGTAGTTATTGGTGAAGTGGTGGTTGTGGTTGTAGTTGTGCTAGTAATTGTTGAAGGCGTAGTTGTTGTAGTCGACGGAGTAGTTGTTGTAATTGTCGTAGTCGTCGATGGTATGGTTGTAGTTGTAGTTGTAGTCGAGGGAGTAGTAGTTGTAGTTGTTGATGAAGTGGTGGTTGTGGTTGTCGACGGTTTCGTGGTTGTGGTAGAAGGTGTAGTTGTAGTACTCGTTGTTGTAGTAGACGGCGTAGTCGTTGTAGTTGTTGAAGGAGTAGTCGTAGTCGTCGATGGTATGGTTATAGTTGTTGAAGGAGTAAGTGTAGCAGTCGTACTCAGTATAGTTGATAGCGTACTCGTTGTAGTCGATAGCTTCGTGGTCGTAGGTGGAGATGTAGTAGTCATACTTGTTGTAGATGAAGGCGTAGTTGTTGTAGTCGAAGGAGTAGTCGTTGTGCTAGCAGTTGTTGAAGGAGTAGGTGTAGTAGTCGTGGTTGTAGTTGAAGGCGTTGTAATTGTCGTAGTCGTCGATGATATGGTTATAGTTGTTGAAGGAGTAGGTGTAGTTGTAGTTGAAGGCATAGTTGTTGTAGTTGAAGGCATAGTTGTTGTAGTTGAAGGCGTAGTGGTTGTAGTCGACGGAGTAGTCGTTGTAATTGTCGTAGTCGTCGATGGTATGGTTGTAGTTGTAGTTGTTGATGAAGTGGTGGTTGTGGTAGAAGGTGTAGTTGTGGTACTCGTTGTTGTAGTAGACGGGGTAGTCGTTGTAGTTGTTGAAGGAGTAGGTGTAGTTGTCGTACTCGTTGTAGTCGACGGCGTAGTCGTTGTGCTAGTAGTTGTTGAAGGAGTAGATGTAGTAGTCGTGGTTGTAGTTGAAGGCGTTGTAATTGTCGTAGTTGTCGATGATATGGTTATAGTTGTTGAAAAAGTAGGTGTAGTTGTAGTTGAAAGCATAGTTGTTGTAGTTGAAGAAGTAGTGGTTGTAGTCGACGGAGTAGTCGTTGTAATTGTCGTAGTCGTCGATGGTATGGTTATAGTTGTTGAAGGAGTAGGTGTAATAGTCGTGGTTGTAGTTGAAGGCGTAGTTGTTGTAGTAGACGGGGTAGTCGTTGTAGTTGTTGAAGGAGTAGTTGTAGTCAAAGGCGTAGTTGTTGTAGTTGAAGGCTTAGTGATTTTAGTCGACGGAGTAGTCGTTGTAGTTGTTGACGAAGTAATTGTAGTCGACGGCTTCGTAGTTGTAGTAGTCGATGATGTTGTTGTTGACATGCTTGTCGATGGATTTCTGGTTGATTCAGTTCCTGGTTGATCTTCAATTTCAGGAACTTCGCAAATAGAGAAATGACTACTCGAACACTCTTCTTTATACCAGCGTCCATGTTTATCAAGTGTCACACAACTGTTACTACTAGTCAAATGCTTCGGTTCTCCATCGGCCCAATTTGTAAAATTCAAGTCAGAACCATCGACATTTTTCCATTCATTGTTTTCTTCTCTTACTCCAATCCAGGATCTCAAATTGGGGACAACTTTGCCAATAAATTCTACAAAAATCCACTTTATAGTCAAACTATTGTAAAAATCGGAAGTAAAAGTTGCTATAGAGCAATCTAAACACAAATTTTAAGGCAGCTTTAAAATTACCAATTTATACTGTTAAGTTTAAAAGAATCCATTGGATTTTAGAATTTCCTCTAAGTTTTCAATGCAATTTTAAAAGAATTAAAAAATTCCTTCATATTCTAGAAACTTTTCACTGGAATAATTTTACAAAAATGAAGATTATTAAAAAGTTTCGGAAATTTTCAATCCTGAAAGCTCTACATGATTGAAGATTTCTAAGCGTATCAATATCTTCTAACTTTTTGAAAATGGAAATACAATAACTCACCTGCAATGAAAATATTAACATATTTGTTTGGAATCGAAAGTAAATAGCCTTTGTTCTTCTCACATTCAACTTCAGCTACTGAAAAATTATTCTTTGAAAACACAGGAAAGAAACACTTCCATTTTAGGTGTGTCACCAAGTTGGTAGGAATACATTGGGCTCCTTGTGGGCATTTGCAATAAGAAGATCCTATGAAGATAAAAAGAATGAAAATTCTCAACATCTTCATGATCGGATTTCGAAATTAAATGATTCTCCGTATTAAAGAAAACATTTTGAAAAAAGAACCTTTACTTCAAACTATAGTTCTTCCACAAATACTTTGATATTAAAAATCGTTGATTGTTTAAAAAACTATTGATAAGGGGATCATCCGCTGTAAGATGGGAACCGGTACTTTGTGTATTGGTACTAATAAGGCTTTTGCTATCCACCCAAATATTTGCTGATTCACTGAAGAGTTTTTTGATAGATAAATAATTCCCGAATTAATTTATAAGATAATTTTGATTTCGTCAGTAACTTTAACATTTAAAAAACCTTTTTCTATCGATTTCAAAATACCGGAATTTATCATTTTATTTTTAACAATTGTATTTCTAATTTCTATGTAAAGTTCATTTTTCGAAATATCCTTATCAAAGAATATTATTATTTTAAAGTCTTTTGAAATAGGTGTATCTTCAACTCTTTATCTATTTTCTCCCAAATCAACAAAATCGTCACTTTGACTTTCAACATTCTCACTAGATTACTGTAATCATTCAATCGATACTTTTTAACCGGAACGGCGATAACGTGCTTAATTCAGAAAGACTGCTGTCTCGATTGAAGCTTATTCTTTTTATTGTAATAACTTTTCGTCTTTATATTGCGTTTTTATGACCGTTTTTGGCTTAACTTCCCAAATTTGAGATGAAAGTAACGTTCTAGATTGTTGTATACTGGATAATGGAGCTCATTAAACGATTGGCGTAACGGAACAAAGAATTTCAGATACATTTATTAATTGTCGTGGACTATAATGTGGTCCACGTAGTTTTACCGTAGCCTAACGGAGAGTTGGTCTTTTGCCTTTATTCCAATACGGCAAGATTACAGTACAATTAATATATCTGAAGCCTAAAGAAAGATTAGATTAATATAATGGATAAACATATAAGACACAAGAGAAATTTAAGCAATAACAATAACAATCTCTGTCTTTCTACTATAGTCGCAGAGAGATTTGGCGACTTCCTGAAAGCTCGGGTTCTGAGTCTAATTGACTCGTTTTCAAGGGAAAATAAACTTCTATGGACTTCAAAAGGATCTCGCGTTCCACGATATTAATAATCATATATCTCTGAAATGGCCATTGTTTAAGGTATTGCATTTTTATTGAAGAAGATATAATTATTCAAAATATGAAAGGCTTAATGAATGAACTTTCATTTAGTTCGATCTTTGAAATCCAGTTCAAAATATTATAAGCAGCATAATAGTCATTCCAGTTGGTGATTATTGTATTTGATTTCTGAGTTCGAAGCGTTTCTACGAGATTGATATTGATCGCAATGTAACTAAATAAAGAGAAGAGCTTTGAAATAGAAATATTTATCGCATACAAAACTTAAAGGTAGAAAACAATACAAAGAGCATAACAATATCGTAATAATAAGAACAACAATAAATTTATAGTAAAAATTTCAAAGCCGTTCTAAGTTTTTCTCTTTAAAATATTCTTATACACGTTCCCTTTTCGAATAGATGAGAGGTGTATGCAATAGCTTGATGATTGCTTTCCGTTGTATTGAATTCATTCATTTTCGACTGCGTCTACAGTAACTGGGAAAAGTTTTGATTAGAAGGAATCTGATTCAGTTTAGAGAATTTGAGTTCTTGAAACGGAAAATACAGAAGCAATAACAAGAAATTACTGTAGTTGTAGTAAAAAGAGGGTTTGTTGAAATGAGTGTGTATGTCATTGAAAATTCATTTTGAAGCGAAAGCTAAAGTTAACATATTTATTTTAAACGAATTATTGTTGTAAATCATGAATTAACTTTCTTTAAAGAGTGAAAAATACAAAAATACAAAGTAGTAGGGATCGGAGTAGGAACAACTTTATATATCAGGAAGCAATGTAAAACAATGAGGCACCTTTTACTGTGTGCTGTTTGGAAATATTACTTCTATCAGTCGTTTCAAAACTGGTTGATTATTACACAACACGGCATTTCTGTATTGGTATTTTATCCATCAACAAGCATATAACTCCAATCCACAATTAAACTTGTAATTTAATTAGTTTTCTAAGAATATTCTACAATAATCAGCATATTTCAACTCATGTCTTAATTTATTTACCAATAAGGGGGAAGTTAAAAAATGAGCCATCAGTAAATATCACGTGGACATTTTATTTCTCTGGTTCTCTATATCCATAAATCGCTTCCAGAAAAATGCACTATAAGCACTTTTATTTACTTTCATCGTTGAAGAGAATTGAGAGAAATCACGTAGGATTAATGAAAGGACCCAAAATCAGAAAAAATAATAAAACTAGCAGTTTCATATTAATGACTTTAGAAAGCAATCATGCAATAATGATGATGATCTCAATGAATATTTTACTAAATAAAGTAGTATATCAACGAATGAATTCTATACGTCTTTCTCGAAACTTTATATCAAATCAAGGATGAATAAAATACTTTTAATATTATTAAAAAGTTGCAATATTTACAATATTTCATTCCGATTTTCTCTTAATTAGTAATTTACTTTTTGGTGAACGAAATTGTGAATTCCTTTATAAAATGAGAGAAGGAAATTGTTTCAATTTTAATTTCAAAAAATTCCCTCAATTTCTAAACAAATAAGAAATTCATAATCACAATCGACATGAATTGTTTTCTAAATTTTTCTTATTTCCAAATCTTATACTTATCACAATGTATTCCAGTTCATAATTAGAACAATCAAGAGATTTTAGTAACAAATCTGATAAATTTTCTTAAATTAAAAGTACAAACACATGATCAAATAAGGAGGTTGAGTATTTACATATTGGATGGAATTGTGTAAACAATGGATTCTGAGTACAGTTTCGCATCAACGACACGTGGGAATTTTTGGTAACCATCATGCTCTCGTAGAAATCAAAAATGAACACTTTTTCAAAATTGTCCTAGTATATATTTTTGAAATTTCCAAGCATTCGGAACTGTCCAAAATTCTTCCATCCGTATTCCAATTACTTCGTAACTTTGCACTATTTTGAGATCAGCATTGTGGAACTATATTCTTTCTAAGTAGATCTAGAAATTTCTGAATCGAGATCACATGGAATATACAACTCTGTGTACTTTTCAGGGTTAGTAATCATGTGTAAAAGTGATGATAGATGCTGAGGAAATCATAAAAAACATCAAAATATCCCATTCAAAACGAGTTGCTTTGTTTTCGCTGATCACCTCGAAGACACAATATCAGAACTCATTAGTTACATTAGAATCCAAACTAAGATTCAGGTGTGATTAAAAGTTTTTGACATAATTAAACCTTGTAATATGCGATTCATGTTTTAATGAGCACTCAAAACTAGATGATATTCAATGTAAAAAGAGTTGAATAATCATTCACAATTCATTTCTCTTCAAGAACTCAATTCTCATCCTCTAGAATATGCAATTGAACCTCTAAGGAAAGTCTATTTGTTGTACCTTATTGTATTCGTTAACTTTAGATAATTAAACGACATAATCACGGTTATCATATTCTAATATCACACAAGAAACGTTAAGTATTTAAGATTAAGTTATAAGTGGGTAGATTTAAGTGTTAAAGCGGATCATTGACTATCTTCCAGATGAATCACTTGCCTTCCATTCCTGATCTTCTTCTTATCTATTTAACAATAATCATCTTTTCAATAGCGTCAACAACCTGTGCTCTTCTACTATCTGTGTGCAGTTCATCTTTTAACTATAGTTGTAACTTAAAGTTTAAAAGAATTTAAACATTTTATCGCATTTCCAATAGTGATAGCAAACAAATAACAATTATAACCTTCTTTGTGACACATGCAGCTGTCTTCTTTTTCAAGGTTAACGAAGGTTTTATAATGTTCAGACACTTTCGTTGGGAAAGAAATTTGTTTTACTTAGTTAATTTTGGATGAAATCTCCTTTCACATAGAAAGGAGTAATATGGATATAATTAATAGGTACTGTGTAGATTCTTTTCTTATCTTTGAAATGGTTTCCATTTAACGAATTTGCTCTAGAACAGTTTGGTCAAATCATATGAAGATTTCCTTTTAGTTTTCTCATATTTGCACAGTACACAATTAATAAATAGAAAAATATGGCGGAATTCACTTTTTTAGAATATATCTTCCATTTATACAAACACAGAGGATGTGGAAATGCGAAAGCTACTGCTACAGATAAAAAAATATCTTCATTCTCAAAGTCAAGCAGTACCAAACGAAAAATCAACCTAGGTTTATCTGCAGCATCAGCATTCAAGATACTGATGTTTGGTCTGACTGATCCAACAAACTTCCCAGTTTCAACCAGAAATGGAGTAACAAGTTGTTTGAGAATCTGCCATATTTAGTTGATACAGTGTGCTTCTCGAAAGGTTCGGGATCAGCTGTATCGCCGTTTTCAAGCTATTTACAGTAACTCCTCGGGGGATTTCCTCATTGTTTATAAGCCTGTGATAGAAATGTATTATTCTTTCTGAAAGATGAACTTACATGCTGCAAATTCTTTGGAAATACCGGTGCAACCTCAGTATAGTGCAGTAAGATGCTGCAGTTTGCTTTTTTATCTCTGGAAGTGGCTTTGCTTCAACAAAGGACCAGAAAATATAGGCAATTTCTCTCAAAGAGATTTTACAACACTCCAGTACAGTTTTTTTCGGATACTTCGTCAGAGGCAGCCATATGTCTTCCACTGTTGGCATTTCCACTGAAATTTACCATAAACTCCTAATATCCTCAACAATCGTCTACCTTGAATCCGTCAGGACATTGTCTCCATCCAGCAAGTTCCATCTGTTCACCACATTTGTCGCACATCATGGTGGATGGAATAATGCCGGAGTGTTGGTACATTTGAATCAAATCGAAATTCGGAGTTTCAAAGTAAACTTTTGGATTTTGAACATCCCAAAGAAACATTGAAGGTATTTAGTGCTTTTGATTGATTGCTAACTTTCTGAAATATGTTAATTATCCAGATTAATCTGTATGATGTGATGGGCTTAACTTCAGTGCTTAAATATCAAGTGAGGCTATCTAACTAGACTCAAGATGAAATTATATCGATCTGAAAGAATTCCTATCGTTTCCCTAATTGTGTCTGTAAATTGTAAACAATTCGCTGATTGGCTAGGCAATTTCTTATTAGCAAGCGCCCAATCAGTGCAAAAAGGAGGAGTCTATTCGCAAAAAATGAGTTTGCTTACGTGATTTTGCGAGAATCAATTTATTATTTAAATTTAGTTTGAAATCAGCAGGAATATAGTAATTCATAGATGTACGGAAAGTGATGGGAGTATCATGCCTCTAATGCTTCTTAGCAAGGATTCAGGGAAATTGGTTGACACAAACCCAA
>SWDT01000149.1:0-186571 GCA_009193035.1 Halicephalobus mephisto
TTCAAAGTTGATATGTCCTTCGACATCGTCTAATTTTAATCCCTCTTCTGAGTAACAGTCTATCTCAGGTACCTAGAAAGTAAAATAAGTCCAGTATTTCGTGATTTCAAAATTATTAATTATAATTCTGTTGCCTATACAGTAATAGAAAGGTACTGTAGATTATTGAATTACAGTATCTCGTAATTTGAACTACCAATAATATTTCTAAATTCCCTAACTCAGGAATTACGGTATCTAGAGCAAATTTCAGTGTAATTTGATTTTAGAGCTATCGATTTTGATTCTCTTTAGTATAAAGCAATAGAAAAGTACTGTAGCTTCTTAGAACTCCTACAGTACTCTCTGTAAATCATTTATGATATCTTTGAAACTTCTATCTCAGAAATTACAGTATCTAGAGCAAGTTACATCAGAGAGGTTCAAAGTTATCCATTATACAGTATATCTACCGTAAACTCACCCGGTCGATTATTTCATAAATAGCACTGGCTGCACCTTGAGCAGTTCCAATCACGGCAAACTGAGGGCCTGCTTGTCCTAGGGCCATTGATCCCATCATAATCCCGAAAAATACCGTAAGCAAAGTTTTCGGATCCATACTTCCATCAACCACAAAATTAGTTCCAACCCAAAATGCCAAACAATAAGATCCAAACATGACAATAAAAGTCATTGCTAATCCCAGGCCAACATACACAGACTTGATTATTCCGTTGATCCTTCCTTTTTCAAGTGCTGTATTGTATCTTTTACATTCTATTTCTTGTCCATTAAATGCATAAACCGTTCTGATCGACGTTAGGGCTTCTTCTGCACATTGTCCTGCTTCTGCGTATTCAGCCGCTTCCTTCTCTGTCGAACTCGCCATAAGCTGTAAAAAATAATTACCGTAAAACCTCTAATAGAAGGGCTGCCCTTCTAATAAAGATGTTCTTCTATTGGAGGGTGCCCTTCTATTAGAGGTTTTACGGTATTTTTTAAAAATTTTTTGATGTACTTACTTTTGCAATGAAAACACCGCAAATAACCATGAAAGGCGACAAACTGAGCATAATTAATGTCAATTTCCAATCATAGAGAAATGCTAAAAACAACATTATTTCGTCAACTCTACAGTAATTGCTCCCTAACGACATTTACTCTGTTTTTTAATTTGCATTGATTTCGAAATTTTTTTCAAATTAATTTTTTCTTACTTAACAGAGATACTAAGTTAATTATTGAAAAATTAATATAAAAATTAAATAAGATAAATCTTGCGAAATAGAGGAGCAAATGTCATAAAGTTCCCCAGGGACATTTACTCTGTTTTTCTTTTTCAATTCTCACTGATTTCGAAATTCTTTTTAAATTAATATTTCTTATTTAACTAAAATATTGAATTAATTTAATTATTCAAAAATTAATATAAAAATTAAATAAGATAAATTTTGCGAAATAGAAAGAGTAAATGTCGTACAACTTTTTCGCTCACTCTATGACATTTGCTCTCCCATATTTCGTAAGATTATACTTTTTCTGTCAATTGGATTAATTTAACATTTCAGTCAAGTATGAAAAAAGTAATTTAAAGAAAATTTCGAAAATAACACAAATCAAAGAGTAACCAAATGTCGTACAGCTATTTCGTCATACATCACAAAAATGGCGTGATGTGATAATTGACTTACCAACAACGAAGCCTCCAAAAAACTGAGCGAGAAATTGAACTGCCAAAGCTACTTTATCACCTGTACCTTCTTTGACTCTTTCAAGATTGTCAAAAAGCTTCGAAGACAACGTTCCACTGTGATTTGTGTCGTACCAAGTTATATCCTGTCTCAAAATAGCTTTGAAAAATTCTTTTCTCATACGATGCATAAGATTCTCAGAAGCAACCAAAAAACACGTAACTTGGATCAAAGCAGACACAAACAAACCTGAAAAGTTGGGAAATTTATAAAAAACTTTTTTCAATTGAGTACTTTGGAGTTGATTGTGGTATTTTTAATATGTAACAACAATTTTATATATGAAAATTAAATTTAGATTATTGAGAATGTTGAATTTTATATGTTCCAAATTTAAAAATTTTAAACTAAAGAAAACCATAGTTCCAAAAATATCACCTTCAAAATAGCTATGCAAAACTAAAAATTTATCCTACTTTAAATTCAGAAAGTTTCAGAAATTCGTGTTGAGACTATTTAGTGGAAAAGTTAATACAGTAGAACTTGGATATAAGAGAAGTCTGCTATAACATATCTCTTGTTATAGCATACGGTCTGAGTGAGTGTGTTTGGTTAGTCTGTCTTCAAATTTACCTCCGCTGTGATATATTCTTCCTTATAACATACGCTTTACCCGGTTCCAAAGGGGTATTTTATATACAAGTTCTACTATATAATAAAACTCGGATATAATATACCCCTGTTATAACATATCTCTTGTTATAGTATACAGTATGAATGAGTGTGTTTGGTTAGTCTGCCTTCAAATTTACCTCCGCTGTGATATATCATTCCTTATAACATACGCTTTCATCGATTCCAAAGGGGTATTTTATATACAAGTTCTACTATATAATAAAACTCGGATATAATATACCCCTGTTATAACATATCTCTTGTTATAGTATACAGTATGAATGAGTGTGTTTGGTTAGTCTGTCTTCAAATTTACCTCCGCTGTGATATATCATTCCTTATAACATACGCTTTCATCGATCCCAAAAGCGTATTTTATATCCAGGTTCTACTGTATATAATTTTTATATTTTACGAATGATTTTGGAATTTTGTGGGATTACGAAGTAATTACTGTGTACAAGCCAAAAATTTAGGCTACTTTAAATTTAGAAAGTTTCAGAAATTTATGTCAGGACCATTTCGCGAGAAAATTTAATTTTAAAATGTAAAATTCACCTGCACCGAGATAGACGGAATACATAATTTGTTTTTTCATTTCATCAGAAAATTTATCCCAACTGTAGATTTGATCGAATAACACCAGAGTTCCATTCGAAAGAAAAACTATAAAAAATTAATATTAGAAATCAGAAAATACAAAAAAACCTGGAAAATATGGAGCATCTTTCAGTATTGTGGCGTCAACGAATGCTTGTCCCATATCACCCATGATAATACTCAACAACGGCATTCCTATGCCGGTAAAGATGGCAACTAGGGATCCAATGAGGATAAGCAGAAGGTCGAAAGACGAAGCATATCGCCACTGAAAAAGTGTAATTATTGTAAAATTCTAAAATTATTCAACACACGGAAGTCCGACTGCAAAAAAATCGAGGTTTTGTAGATTCTAAAGTGCTGAATTGGATGATATATAACATTCTAGAATTCGATTGAATTTTGTGTATGAAAATTTATTTTTAAAGATTTTTTACAATCAAACTCGAAAAAATCCATAATTCAATTAATAAAAAACTTAGATATTATTTGTTATAGAAAATTATTTGTTATTTTTAATAAAAATAATTCAATTTCATTCAGTCTGGATGAAGTTGTGGCACTTTGCGTATGTACCCCAACATCATTCATATTAGATTTTTTCTTAGATTTTAAAAGTTAAGGAATCAAATAAAATATATTTTGTAGAGTAACATTAGTTACATAATTCTATGTTAATAAATTAATCTTTTTGTCTTTGTTTTTTAAAAAAAGCTTTTTGTAAGATTTTAAAAAGCATAATCCAAAATGTTTCAAAAAAACGTTTTATTTTTATCATTTTCTGTTTGACAATATTATAATCAGAGAAAAATCTATTGCAACGATAAAAAAAGAATGAGAAAGTGAAAAAAGTATATGGATTACTTTGTTAAAGATTTTTCTGTCTCAATTTTGATCTCTTAATATTCAACGCTTGTCTATCCAGTTTCAGAAATTCCTCCATTATAAACTTTAGGATTACTTCTAGTTTATCTGGATTAATTTCCGATATTCGGCTGATTTTGATGATTTTTGAAAATTGATAATTTTCTTTAAAATTTTGTCTAAAACTCGATTTCTAATGCCATAGAACTTGGATATAAGATATTTCTGTTATAACATATCTCAGGTTATAGCATACGGTTTGAGTGAGTGTGTTTAGTTAGTCTACCTTCAAATTTACCCCCTCTATAATATATCCTTTCTTATAACATACGCTTTGCCCGGTCCTAAATAGGTACCTTTCATCCAAGTTCGACTGTAATACTATCATAAAAATGGAAATGGAACGAGTTTATTTTGAAATTGTAATACAGTAGAACTTGGATATAAGATATTCCCGCTATGATATATCCTTCCTTATAACATACGCTTTGCTCGATCCCAAGGTGGTATCTTATATCCAAGTTCGACTGTATTTTCTGATTTCTATTTTTTATCTGTTGCTAACCATCTGAAAGCACACTTATGAAGTAATCAAATGTCTTGAACATTGCAAAAAGCCACGGAAAATAAAGATAATAGGCTTAGTTTTATAAAGAAAAATCAATATTTTTTAATTTATTAATTTTTTCCACAAAAACTAAATGAGAGAAATGTCAACTTGATATTAGAAGATTGCACAATCATCATTGTTTACAAACATATCAAGCATTCGGGTCTTAAATGCCATGCTGAACAAATATTTTTTAATACAAATAATTTCGGGGATCACAGAGGAACATGTCATCAGCCTTTGGAAATTCCCGAAAAATATGGTTCACATACCATTTGGTAGATCTTTTGATGAACTTTATTAGATTTATTAAAATTCCTCTAAGTTTTTTATTAATTGAATTATGGATTTTTTCGAGTTTGATTGTAAAAAATCTTTAAAAATAAATTTTCATACACAAAATTCAATCGAATTCTAGAATGTTATATATCATCCAATTCAGCACTTTAGAATCTACAAAACCTCGATTTTTTTGCAGTCGGACTTCCGTGTTAAAATTTTTTTTTAAAACTAAATTCATTCAAGTATAAAATTGTTTTAAATTTTACTTTTTAGAACTTTACAAAATTTGAATTTCTTAAAGCATTTTATAAATCTTTATTTTCTAAAATGACTTACTAGTTCTCGAAGTGAAACCTTCACCGGCTCTTTTTCCTCTTTTTTAGCCGCACTGAAAGCAAATATTGGAAAAAATTAAGAAAACATCAATACCCTTTGAACACTTGTTTCAGCAGAGGAGTTTTGGCTCCATTGTTATTTTCCATTTTCGAAGCTTACAAAACACAAAACAATAAATAACAAATTTTAAATTAGAAAAAATAAACCAGAACAAATAAATTATCGAATTTCGAAATCCAGCTAAAAGCCACAATTTCGTAAGAGAACGAGGCAGCTTCCAACGAGTTCCTTTCGGCGCGGTGAGACACTTGTGTCCCAGACTTTTGCGCTCTAGACACTTGTGTCCCGGACTTTTGTGCTTTAGACACTTGTGTTCTAGGCATTTGTGTTCTAGGCACTTGTGTCCCAAACATTTGCGCTCTAGGCACTTGTGTCCCAAACATTTGTGTCCCAGACTTTTGTGCCCCAAGCGTTTCATTTCTGCAGCTGGAAGTAAGTAAAAAGTACTTATAATGAAGTAATTAGACTCTTAAATTCAAAATATCAAATCGGAATCCTGGATTCTGAAAACTGAATGTCAATTCTAAGAACATCTAAAATTTTGTGCCAGGACTCTACAAAAAGTGAAACTTAACTTAGAGTAACTTTTAAAATTTATATAAAAAATACAAAGTTATTTAAAATTAACTTTTAATTTTCGAATTAAAGCTGTTAAAGAAATAAAAATCCAAACTGGTGTGAAAAAATTCGAAAATTTCTTAACTCAAGAAATTCTAATTTGATTAATTTTTTGATTTTTATTTTTCCGAAATTTATTAAAACCATTTATTGTTCTATTTGAAACGGAGTATTCAAAAACAAAAATATTTAAAATGAAGTTCTTGGTTTCTTCGATAGTGCATTTGACTGGTAATTACAAGATCCGAGTTGGATTTCCGATCGAGGAACTAGGTCGTCGAACTCGATCAACTAACAACCTTGTATCAAAATGTTCAAGTACAATAGATCTCAGAGATATATAGAAAAGAGAAGACATGAACCATTGCAAACCAATAATACGCAGAGAAGTCGTGAAGAAGTAGCATTAACAAGTTTTTTAAACACATACGAACGGTGGAGGACACGCTGGGGATTCCAAAGAGACATCAGGCATAGGTTAACTGTAATATACAGTGAAACCTCGCTAAAAACAACCCGAAGGGACAGCAGAAATGTTGTTTTTACAGAGGAGTTGCCTTTATCGAGGAATTTACTAGGGGAAAATCCACAGTAGGGGTAGGAACCGAGTTGTCTTTAAAGAGGATTTGCTTTTATCGAAGGTGTTTATATCGAGGTTTCACTGTATTCTTACATTGTCATGTGTTTTGAAGAACGGTTCGGTAAAATGCTAATGTGATTATTTTTGTTCTGTGATACTCAATTTCAGAAATCACGATTAATAAATGTTATTTGTGTCGCAATTTCAGATATAACAGTGACAGATAGTCAAGACTAAATGTAAAAAATGATAAGAAATGGAAAAAGATAAAAGCATTCGGTATAGTCGAGTAGTTAGCACATGATCGATTAACAAAGTGCTTATCAATATTGAATAAGAAAATTGTTATTTGTATTTTTTAGTTTTGAAAAGTTTCTTATACTGTTATTAAGAATTTTGAAAAATTCGAGATTGGAACTTATGATATCAAAGTACAGAGATCTAATCAACCCTGTTCTGAGAACAAATCCATCCATTCAATTACTCATGATCTAATTACAAAATATGAAAATGACATTGGTGTTATATTCATTATCAATCATCTCGATGTAAAACCAAATCAATTGAAAGACTTTAAAAAAGACGATTTCAAGAAATATGATCTGATCTATCTCGCTACAGAAAATAAAATAAAATTTGATTGTTGTTTGACTTCAAAAGTTGACCATTTTGCTGGAGAATTGATTATTGAGTTTAATAATTGATGGATCACTTTATATCAATGGTTGAAAGCTACAGAAAGGGAAGTAATATAGAAAGCACTAGATAAAAGAGAATGTGGATTCATCAAACATGTTGATTTTGAATACATTGAAAGAATGTTTCGTTGTAACTTGTGTTGGAAAACTATTTATCTATACAGATGATGATTGTTCTGAAAGGATTTGAATGATATAATTATTTAACAACTGGGAAAATCGATACCAGAAAATTTAAAGAATATAACAAAAGTGGGAATATTAGAAACAGCCAAGGAAATTAAACAAGATTTCTCATTTTAAAAAAATTAAGTAAGATTTACATTTTTACAAATAAAAAATTGTATATTTCAGAATCAATTTATCAGATGTTCATCCACATCTTGAGGGAATAGTGGAGTTCATGAGAGAATGGTTTGAAGAAAAATTAAAACCGTGTTTTGAATATTGTAAACTATATTACAGCACATTCAAACAGTATCTGCTTCCAAGTCGAAGAAAACTTTGATGCAGACAAGAATCGATATTCAGTGATTGTTATGCATTCAATCAAGTAGATATTGTTTTCTTAGCCGGTGGCACTTGTAAGATTCTGTTTATTCGTAAAATAATTCGAGAATTGTTTCCAAATGCAAAAATCAAAATTGATGGACAACTGGAGGTCATCACAGTCATTGGAGCTGCTGTCCACGCTCTTCAAGTTCTCAGTAAAGAAGTTGAACCTTATATTCAGTTTAATTAAAAGGCACCAAATGATTCCAGCAGTTCAAACTTTATCACAGAAATCACTTCAACATTCTATCCTGATGAAAATCCGAAGACCTCTAATATCTCACATCTGTATGAAGTTGATGACACAAGAAAGCTCAATCCACAAAAAGAATTTTCACTCTAGTGTAAAGAATACAGTAGATTCTCTATTAATGGACTGCAACCACTCTGTCGAGAAAACAAAGAAAAACATTTTTTACTTGTTAGAAGCGAGAACTACTGTATTTCTTCTAAAATAAGCCTTGGAGTTTATTTTAGAAAAAATACGGTATTTTTTTTCTCTTAACGTTAATTTCATATTGTATTGTGTTTTTTATAAAATTTTTTAATTATTCAAATTTGATATTTAATCAAAAGAACAATTTGACCAAAATCATGACATCTAGGTTGTCCCTTTTTGCAAATCAACTAAACTGACCACCATTTATAAACAACATTTTAAAATACAATCAAATTATTACAAAATCTGTGGAGCGGAAACTCCTTGTCATAAGCGAACACCCATACTAACCATTAGTGCGAGTGCCGCCGATTGAAACTGTTTTCCGCTGAGACTATGTATTGATCAAGTGATAGGAGTGTGATTGAGTTCGCTAAGGATTGACCCGAGATCTGTCTAACTAAAGCGCGGAAAGGAAAACAGGTTCATTAGGCCGCACTCGCTGAAGAATATGTACAAGAGATTAGTAGCTGATAGGTTTGAACATGGGACACTTGTTATACCAGGCTTGACAGACTCCAGCCATAGCAGCATTGGCAGGAGGGTTGCACTTCTGATGCACCGAAGGATGACTGTAGGCACATTTGCATTCGACAGTGCAGTGGCTGGCAGTACAGTCAGGAGTGCAAGTCTTGATCAATTCAGGAGACAATCCAGTGTGAGGGAGTTTCCCAGGAATGGGGGCACTTCTGCTATCAAGAATGGGGGAATCAAAAGCCAAGTTGCCGAACTGAGAAGCAGAAGGCAGTGGAGGAGGGATAACGAGAGGAGCTGTTTGGTCTCTGAAGGCCTCAGGTTCTCTCACAGCTGGTTCCATGTTCTTGACAACATCAGGACAGTGTTTCTCGAAACTAGGACAGAACTTCATGAGCTTAGCTTCAAGTCTGACTTCCACACGACCTTCTCCGATACAGTAATGGGAGTAGTGGTCACGGTGACGAGTACAATATCTTTCGATCATGAGCTCATCATATTCAACCTTAGGGAAGCTTCTCATAAAACGAGTGTCTTCATCTTCTGGAGCATCAGCAGCTCGGAAATTCACATCCCCAGAATTGCCATCAGAAGCAACTCCGCACATGGCGAGACTCGGGTTCCTTCCACAAGCCACAGCAACGAGGTTGGCCGGCTTAGCTGAAATGAGAAAAATAGGTGAAATTCATGTATTAATCGCAACTTACCATATCCCAAGGCCAGAAGGACGCTTACGAACACGACGAAAAAGTTGTTGCGGATCATTATCAATCAAGTAAACTCTGGATAAATAAGCTCGACTAGAGCTCTTTTCCATAAAAGCTTAGGGTTTCACAAAATTGGATTTAGTTCGGGAGAACTACGGAATCTCAAGGAGCGTTGCTTCTTTTATTCTACACAAGGAGATCCGCCTCAGGGCGGAGTTTGTGCGTCAGAAGGTGCGGCCGCACGTAAGAAGACCTTCCGTTAGCTATTTTGGGGTATCATCAATCAAGCCTGGCGTCTCGAGTCGAGGCCATTCGTCAAGAAAAATCACTTCTCTTTTTTGAAAGATTCTTGGTGATTTTTGAAGAAAGACAGATAACCTCTTTTGATCACACATCTGGAACAAAATCGAGAACATTATCACAAACATTAATGAGCAGTACGCAAGTCAGTCGTCGAAGATTGAAAAACCTTCAACTGTAATCGCTGATCGCTAAACAGAAGAAAATACAAGATATATTTTTTCCTTTTCTTTCTAAACTTAGCGATCATAAATCACACAAGTTTGAAACTATTTTGGGAACAATTCGCGCATGTTTATTTACATCAGTGTTCATCTGAACCTTTCAAGATCAGAATCTCCTAATTTGGCACTAAAGTTGACCGACAGGCGGACGTTCTGCAAACAAGTAAACTCGACAGCAGACGATGGAAGATTAGAATTAGTCTTCTGCTGTTGGAAGATTTATATTCCCCGTGGAGAAAGAAGGAGAAACGTTACCAGTTTTCATCAACTTTGTCAAATGTAAAAAATTACGAAAGAACGACAAAAATTCGAGTTACAGTAATTCCTGAAAAATCTCGATATTACCTAAAAGTTGAAAAATGGAAAATTAATCCGGAAAAAATAAATAAAAAACAGATTCCATGTGGAATTACACAAGGTGAGTTTATGTTACTTGGTCCCGTGTGGAATCTACTTTTTATATTTTTAATAAACTTTTTCATTGTTGATTTTTTGCATTGTCTTTACAGTACCCTATTTGCTGAAATTTCGACCTGATTTTTCTGACCTAGTAATTTTTGAAAAGTGGAAATGGAATTCGTAAATCAGCATTCATTTTTAAAGTTCGTAAATTACGACCTCACGTGATCAACAATGGTTTTACTTTTGAAACAATAATTCATCAGTACTAATTTGCAAGTACTGGTTCTAGTTTGAGGCTGATCTCCAAGGCTCTAGATTCTCCAAAGACAATCACAAACTCCGTAAAAACTTCAATTTTCTGCACATCTTGGAAAATTCTTGTTTCATACTCCAAATCAGGTATATCAAAATTCGTAACATTGATGTGATGAAAAATATGACAAATGTGTAATATTTCGTCATAGAAGATGTTGTAATTGTTATATAATGTTCGACACAACTTTTATCAGATATTAGTTTTTTGTGAGAAATATATTACGAGTTTCTTCACGGAAAATTTTACAATTTTTATACAATATTCCGTCATAGAAGATAATGTAAGTATTATATAATGTTCGACACAACTGTTTTCAGATATTACAGTTTTTTGTGAGAAATATATTACGAGTTTCGTCACGGAAAATTTTATAATCTTCATGTAACATTTCTTCATAGAGGGTCTTGTACGATTTCAACATAACTTATCAAATGTTCAACTCTTAGGAATCTCAAATGCTCATGGAAATTATCAGTTGTATTACATTATCAGATTTAATAGTTGTTACAAAAATCATGTAATAGTCATACTTCCATTAGTTTTTGGGCCAAAAGTCATAAGTTTTCTGTGGGTGAATGAGATCCGTCACAGGTCTGTCATACAGCTATTTTGGGGAATCACGTTTTTCTTTGTCAAAGTTTTCTCAGAAATTTTTTCATCATTTCCGTCGGTATCTATAAAAGTTTGATAAATTATTATTATGCAACTCCGAATGAATGCTTTTATTCTAAAAAAAACTAGTGTTTAATCAATAATTATCAGTGTAGTTTTTGACACAAAGAAATTTTTGTTCATTTTCATCATTTTTGAATGTTTTAAGCATTTTATTGTTCACGTTCTGCACACAAAAATAAACGTAATTTTTAATTTAGTAAAAAGTGAAAATCATCATTATTACTTTTTAATTTTCGTCATAAATGTCGAATATTCATAAAAATGTGATTGTGTTATATTTTAGTCACATTTCACAGTTGTTATGAAGCTAAAAATTGTGTTTTTTGTGCATATTGGAGCTGTTTTTGGACAGTGATTTTAAAAGCTCCAGTAAATTTTGGACAGTGACTAGAAAGCCCTGATTTCAGTTAGAAATACTATTCAATATCTCTACATACAAAAATTTAATTTTTAATTTAAAAAAACTGAAAATCGTCATTACTTTTTAATTTTCGTCACAAATGTCGAATATTTATAAAAATATAATTGTGTTACATTTTTGTTTTGAAATTGTTACAGAACCAAAAATGACGCTTTTTTGTGTAGAGTTATTATGTACAAAGACACATTTGCAAATTGTAGGAATCCTAGAGGCATAGTTCTGGAAACTAACTGAGGTATTTAAGCCCAGTAGATATCCCTCTTAAGGAGTCAGTAATTGAATTGGTCCTGTTGTTCGAAGTTAGATCAGTCGCCGTAAGGGTCCAAGTAAACGTGCCTATTTCCTACGGCCACGACGGGGACATTTATAAAGAACAAAAACCACAATTTTTCTTCAATAAAAAAGCTTTTTGTCGGAGAAATCATTGTCAGAATAAAAATCGGGGTTTTTGTTCTTTAGAAAATGCCTGGAAGCGTTCTTCAAAAAGCAAACGATTTTTGAAGAAAGAAAATTCATTTCTGTCCAGTCAAATTTGTCAACTTTCCTGCGCAAAAACCTACAGTATCTTAATTGAGATTGTCTGATGAGATCAAGTTTATTTTGAGAACAATCAAACTCAAAACGAACATATTTTTGCAAAAAATAAAAATAAGTAATTTTCGAAAAATTATTTTTATTTCAATTATGGCTTTTAAAAATCCATCAGTAATTTGACACACGATAAACCTTTAGGGGATAGACAGGGGGTTTGTACTTCGTATGACCTTGAACTAGAAGTTTTTAGGTTTGTCCAGACAGAATATAATTCTAAAAATTAATTACGAAACAACTAATGCAAAATCAAAACCGTCGCATAAATCATTTTTGCAGCAAGTTGTTAAAATTCGTGTCGGGACCATTTTGTAAAAAAGTTCATTTATAATTTTTTGATATATTATTAATTTCGAAATCATATAAGATTGCAAAATAATCATCATGGATAAATAAAATCATAGACTATCATAATTTTCGAAAATTTCCAAAAATTCGTGTCGGGACCATTTCGTAAAAAAGTTCATTTATAATTTTTTGATATATTATTAATTTCGAAATCATAAGATAGCAAAATAATCATCATGGATAAATAAAATCATAGACTATTATAACTTCCAAAAATTCGTGTCGGGACCATTTCGCAGAAAAACATTTTTAAATTTTACAATAACATGACGTCATCTACTTTACTGTAATTTTAGATTTATTATTTTTAAATTTATGTTTCATCAGTTTCTCGTGATTTTTCTTTGAAAGAATCCAAATTTATCAAAGAAAACGTTGTTTGTTTGGTAAACGATCTTCATAAAGCGAAGCACGGAATCTGCGCCGACCACGTGTTTCTTTATTCGTTTTTTCTCGTGGACGCACCAATTACGTCCAGAAAGAAGTTAATTGACAAACACGAACTTTGAACATCACTGTTGAGACAGAAACTAGACTGAAAAAAAGGACCTGAAGAGATAGCCTGAATATCAGGGAGGGTAGGATACTGTAAGACATGAATGAGATATTCGATTGTCTTTTATGGGAGTGATATATACACAAAAAATTTATTTTTTGGTTTTTTAACAATTTCAAAATGTAATACAATTATATTTTCATAAATATTCGACATTTGTGACGAAAATTAAAAAGTAATGATGATTTTCAGTTTTTTTTAATTAAAAATTAAATTTTTGTATGTAGAGATATTGAATAGTATTTCTAACTCAAATTAGGGCTTTCTAGTCACTATTCAAAATTTACTGGAGCTGTCAAAATCACTGTCCAAAAACACCTCCAATATGCACAAAAAACACAATTTTTAGCTTCATAACTGTGAAATGTGACTAAAATCTAACATAATCATCACATTTTTATGAATATTCAACATTTGTGCCGAAAATTAAAAATTAATAATGACGATTTTCACTTTTTACTGGACCAAAAGGTAAGTTTTTTTGTACAGTTGTCGTCTGTACCTTATTGAGTAAAGATTATTAATGTTTTTTGTTTTTATCCTAACAATCACAAAACAATGAATCATAAAATATTATTATTATAAAAAATAAAAATAAACACTACGAAATTACTTTAAATTTCTAAAATATTCTAGAATTTTTTAAATTTTCGAAGGTTTTAATAAAAAAATTTCAAAAAATATTTTTACAGAATTTTCAAACTTTCATTCAATTCTAAAAACCATCATTTAATTTTAAATTTAAAAAAATTTGAAAAAGTTTTTTAAATTAAAACGCAAAAAAAAATAAACGATGAAATTTCGCGTCGAGATACAGACGATTTTTTAAATTTCCGTGATTACGAAATGTCTCATTTTTCAACTTTTTTTGCATCATTTTTCAGCTAAAATTATTTTTTCAAAAGACCGAAAGGCCAAAAGTAATAAATCAAAGAAATCGCACTTTGATCTTTTCTGATTCGGGAGCTCCTTTATTTTCGACGGAAGTTTACCCAGAAGGGATATTCCTTCAGAATCCTTCTATTTTGAGATATTTATTTAAAGATTGCTTCTGGAACTCCTTTCTAACTTTTTTATTTTTATTCCTATTTCGCACTATATCAAAATTTACAAAAAATACAATTTCGAACTTAAATTAAATTTTTTATTTTAATTTTTTGCTTTTTTGATCCATCTGTTTCGTTGGTGACGTGCGTAGGTGTTAGCCCGGGTTGGTAACTCCTTTCTAAAGAAGTAGAAATTTTTTGGAATTTATGTTTTACAGTCTAACCTCGAGGGTCATTAATCAAGAGAAAATTCCCAATTTTGGAATCAAACTCGGCTTATCTTGATTCCCGTCAGTCTTCAAAAATCACAAATTTTGTCGAACCTGTTTCGAGTCTGATTTTTCGGGCTTATCGGTCTCAATCTTTTTGTTTTTCATGACTTGTAGAAAATACAAAAGAAAATCAACAATTTTTAAAAAATTAATTTTGAACAAATTATGAAACAAAAATAAAAATTTAAAAAAAAGTAATTTTGAACAAATTATGGAACAAAAATAAAAATTTTAAAAAAATTAATTTTAAATAAATTTTGGAACAAAAAATTAAAATTTATTTTTTTTAAATTATTTTATTTTTGAATTTATTTTTTTGCAAAAGAATTTTCAAAAATCGTTTTTAAAACAAAATTGGAAAAACTATTGTTTCGTTGAAAAAATTTGAAAAAAAATAAATTGGAATTTAACAAATAAGAAAAAAATAAATTTTTATTGAATTTAAGCAAACTTCAAACATGTTAGCTTCCTTTCATCGGTATTGAAAAAGTTGTTTTTATTATGAAATTTCGAAAAACTTTTTCTTTCCTGAGGCATAGAGGATCGGGACTAGAAATTAAAAATTTTTTGGGTTATAAACTCGGGAGAAATATTTATGTAAATTGGTTTTAAATTTGGATTCTGATGGGTTTCTGAAGAACTGACTAACGAAACAGGTAGTGCAGTCATTGAGGTATTTCGAAATCGAATAAAAAGATAATTGATTTGCGGAAAACACCATCAGAATCCTTTGGTGGCTAATCTTAGATCCTCTAATTTTTCTCAAAAATTCTATTCCACAGTCAAGTGGATTCTGGGAGATGTCTAAAGAACTAACTAATCAAGCAAGTAATATGGTCAGTGAACTAATTTAGAATCTAACAAAAAAGTGACAAAAAGAAAATTGGCTTCCAGAAGTTCAGAATCTAAAGATGATTATAGTATTCGTGATTCTGATGGTATTTTCTAGAAATCAATTATCTTTTTATTTTTTACTAGATTTTGAATTAGTTCACTGACCATATTACTTGCTCGATTAGTTAGTTCTTCAGAAATCTCCTAGAATCCACTTGACTGTGGAATAGAATTTTTGAGAAAAATTAGAGGATCTAAAATTAGCCATTGAAGGATTCTGATGGTGTTTTCCGCAAATCAATTATCTTTTTATTCAACTTCGAAATACCTCACTGACTACACTACCTGTTTCGTTAGTCAGTTCTTCAGAAACCCATCAGAATCCACTTGACCGCGAAACCGGCCTAGTTTAGGTGTTCATTTCGCGATTCTGAAGCCCAACGTCAGACCTGTTCATCAATCATTTACCCGGTTTCCAAATGATCAATCTGTTTCTCTCGCGGGGAATCCGAATAAAACTTTTCTCACGAGGAAAACGGAATTACGTGAAGAATCATAGAGTAACGTTATCTCAATAAAGAACTTTCAAAAATCGACATAATTTTTAGATAGAAATATCCGGGAAATCCAGTAATTTTCAATCATAAAACAAGTGAACCAAAAGAGATGGATGTGCACTTGACAAAGCCATTGCCTCAGGCTAACTGTTCGGCAAATGTTCCGAATTAACACATCATATCATCTCTTAAATATTTTGTTCACGTTTGGGTCACCATCAATAGGTTTGCAAAAGATAAAAATTGGGACCAAAAAACCACATCATAGAAAAAACAGGAATGGACAAAGTTCTCTCAACACGAATTTCTAAAATTTGAGGTTTCACGATTTTTAAAATCTCCATAAGACCTCAGAAACTTCCATAACCCCTTCAAAAACCCCAACACCATTCGAAGGTTTCAAAAACTGAATTTTTAATAAATAAAAACTTCCAAAAAGTCCAAAATCCAATCAGAAATCATCCTCTAGCACTCGTATAGCGTCATCGACTCCTTCACCATTGAGGTACCCGTATTCCTTGAAATACGGATCTTCATCGACAAGCGGTATCTGACTCAAATTGACGTCATTTTCATCCACCTCCATCGTCTCCTCCGAGATCTCATCTTCTCCACTAAGACCCATCAAATCACACACTTCATATGGCACCTTATCACGCAAAAGGCCCATCTTCTCTTCCGTCAAGTACTCTGTTCCCATAACAACTACAACTTCCGATTGAGGCCATATTTCCTTGAAGACAACTTCACTTCTCTCCAACAATGGTCTCAATTTAAAAAAGAACTTTAGCCTCGGATTATCCAATTCCAACTAAAACCCAACGATGATCAGTAATCCCACATATAGAAACTCACAATAAACAATCCAAACTCTTCCCCAGCTTTCATAGGATCATATGTCAACGTGGAAACAAGATGGAGCATTTTCTTCATGACCTTGCCCTTATAGTAGTGCATCTTCAGTTGATCGAGAGTGCCCATACCTATTCTCCTTCTCGGGTTCAAGTTGGGTAAGATCTGAGGAGCCTCATTCCTTACCCAAATGACCGTTTTCCCGTTATTAACATCTTTGAGGACTAATTGAAACAGTCTATCTACAAGGTCTTGTTCTGTCGCCTCCTTTGGCCGTAAAATCAATTTCATACAAAAACAATAAAACCGTTTACGTTAAGAGAGGGTATAAATATAGACGGTATCTAACCAAAGATAAACCGAGAAAAGTTAAATAGTTATACTCATTCAAAAGAGGTCGACCAAAATTGATTGAACAACACAATAGCCTGAAAGCGAGGCAATATGTTCACTCTTCAGGGGCATCGAGATCACGATAAGAAGCTTGATGACGTCTTTCACCACCAAAAACACGGCCACCACCTCGACCGAAGGCGCTACCGCTGCCGAAACCTCCACCTCCGCCGAACCGCGGGAAGTTGCGTTCCGTCATGACGACTCTGTCTCTTGGGCGAGATTCTGTCTGATCACTTGAAGTGTTCGGTGCGCCGGATGACGAGGGAGTGTTGGCTGGGCCCTTGAGTGCTGGATCCATCGGTCGATCAGGATCAGAAAGGTAATTGTTATAGCAAACGGCGTTGTCCCGTTCTTGATCCAAACGCTCTTGGTGCTTAGAAGTCAAATGCTTATGAATGAACTCGGCTCCTTTAAACTTCTTTCCAGAAAGTGGGCATAACCATTTTTCCTTCCCAAGTTCAACAGTATTTTCTTGGATAAAATCCTCAACGGCTTTGTCAGGGTCTTTCTTTCCCCACTTAGCAAGTTCTTCTTCACTCGGGATGTCAATCTTCAACAAAGCTTCGAAATGTGAAGCAAATTCCTTGGTATACTGCTCAACTTCCCCAGGGGAAACAGTAAGATCAGAAGCTGATCCGTCTTGTCTGCGTTTTTCATCAGGAAGAGGTCCGCGGATATGCATCATACCAAGCCTAAAGACCACCATTAATTACCGAATGCAAACAATGCCGTACCTATTAGGTAAGCTATCCTCATTAGGATAAGACGTGTGTGCATAAAAATCAAAGGAATGAACAATACGAAGATACAACACTATCTTGTCCAGAGCACTCAACATCTGCTCATCGACTTCCAAGACGTGCTTTCCAGATTCCTCTGGAGATCCTTCGTTGCCCAAAAGAGCATCTTCTTCGCCATCAATTTCATCGATCAAGTAATCAGTAATTCCCATCAAAACTGGGTTGATACTCTTACTGATTGCAACTTCGAGATCAGATGGAGGTTCTGAAAGGACAGACCATGAGAAATTCAATAAGGAAAGCCTCACCGGAAGAATCGTGTAACTGGAAAAGATTATTCTTGAAATCTAAAACGACGACTAGCTTGGCAGCCAACTTCAAATCACTCTGAGCAACCGATCGGTGCTTGGCCAATCCACTGACCCAACGGATTCTCCGACGGATATCTCTGTTGACAGCAGCACCAAGGTCGGCATCACCGATCTTGACTCCCTTCAACGCCCAGAATATCTCCTTCACATTCACATTCCTTCTGTAAGTTGCCCATGCCCGTCTCACGAAGTTCTGCTCAGGGATCGGCTCAGAGAAGCCTAATCTCAGGAACCCAGGGTGCTCTTTGCAGACCTAGATAAAAAGATAATCAAAAACTCGTCCCCTAGAAGACCTCACTTTTTCCAGTTCCTCAACGGACACTGATGGCAAAATGTTCTTGAAACAGATGCTTGATGTTTTGTGCAATTCGTTTTTTCCATCATTGCCATTGCTATTGGACTCTTGCCTTATGTCTTCTTTGCTCAAAAGCTTTCTAAGCTCAGTAACAGCCTCATCAACGAGGTTCTCGTTGCGGGCAGCTTCAATGTCTTCATCTGAGCCGTCTTCGAGCTTCACAACGGCTTAAAAACAACAGGTCACTTAGACCAATAAACAATAAACAAACCAATATCTAATAAATGTAGAATCTGCTCAGTGTTAGTGTAATCCAGAGAAATAGACAAATCGCCGGTAGCAAATAAATCGTTGAATACATCTAACCGTTTTTTCAACGCTGCCTGGCGTTCTGTCTGCCGCTCCTCGAACTTTCCGGCAGCATAACGCCTGAGAAACCAATCTTCGTTTTTGTGAGCGTTGAAGAAACGCTGCAGTGCGTTCTTGTAGTACTCTGTTTTATACTCGTTGTACTTCTTGACTGCCTCGGCGTTGTCGGTAACCCCGTCCTCCTGAGTCATCAAGAACTTGCGGAAAGTCATCAACGGCTGGATAGTATTCGCGTCGTCTTTGGAACTGAATTCTGGATCGAATGTATCACTTGCAGACCTGAAAAACAGTTGCTCCGACGTGTCGAAATCTCACGAACTCACTCAAATCTCCCTCTTTTTGCATTCGGTTCATCGTCTCTCCTGAAGGGTCGTTTGTTGAATCCACCACTGTAACCGTTTGACGGACCATCACGTCTCACTCTGAAAGACGACAGTCAATCGATATATGAAAACCAAAGAAATCCATGATTTATGCAAACCTGTTGTCCCCAAAATCTTCTCTTCCACGCGGTCTTCCAAAATCACGCTCTCTCGGAGGAAACTTGTCACGTTGACGAGAATCTTCAGGACTATCGAACATTTTGGTCCCCTGAAACGAGCAAAATCAGCGAAAAACAAGCAAAAACTACAAACAACGGATTGATGCAAAAAACACACGTAGTTTTCTTTGTTTTTCGGGCGTTTTCGGTTTAAGACTTACAGGATTCCTTAGTTAAGAAGTAGAAGCAGTAGGAAACGAAAATGGTAGTGGAAAACAGAAAACACAGAGGAAACAGAAGATAAAGAAGACTCCGCGCGGGAAGGCAAAATCGGCGTTGCTCTGTGCATGAATGTTCGCGTCGGGAGCACTCGGCCGCAATACGGTAGTGCACATCTTTCTGTTTTTCTATTTCCGTTCCTCCACTTCAGAGTCTAATTTCTCGTTCGTTTTACTTTGAAAATGCCGAAATCTCGTAGAGATAAAGAAGGTAAGCATATTTCGCGTATTTTTGATATATGGAATTTTACTTTTTCCCAGTTTCCTTGACGAAAGTGAAGAAGACAACAAAAGAGAACAAACAGAATCTTATCCAGCAAGTCCAACAATGCCTCGGTCAGTACCAACATATTTATGTCTACAATATCGACGCCATGAGGTCCGTGAAGATGATCGAGGTCAGACAGAAACTCAAGGAATCCACGAGGTTTTTCTATGGGAAAAACGGAGTGATGGCATTCGCTCTCGGTCGGGACCCTGCTTCGGAGAAGGCTCCAGAACTCCACAAGATTAGCAATGAATTGAAAGGCCAATGTGGATTAATGTTTACGAATCTCGACAAAAAAACAGTTCAGAAGTGAGTTTTTCCTTGATTTCTGCGTGTTTTACTTGTTTCTTCAGATTCTTCGGAAATTACTCGGAAATAGATTATGCCAGAGCCGGACAAGTTGTTGAAGAAGAAATAAAACTCGATGCTGGACCTTTGCCACAGTTCCCTTTCTCTCTTGAGCCTCAGCTGCGGAAACTCGGTTTGCCAGTAAAGCTCGAGAAGGGGGAAATCCAGTTGATTGACGACTTCACTGTCTGCAGAGCCGGCGATAAACTAAATCCAGAACAAGCCAAGATTCTGAAGCTACTGGACCACAAACTCTCGGAATTCAAAATCAAATTAGTTGCTCATTGGTCCGAGAAAGACGGATTTTCACGTCTTTGAGTTGAACGCGGTAATTTGTTGATTTTGAATGAAATTTTATTAATTTTTGTCTCTGAACTCATGGTTGATGGTTTTAGAACCACTGTACTTCGAATTTGTTGTTTATCTTAGATGAGTTTTTTAGGATGATCAGTCCGAGAAGGTTTTTCATACCCCAACTCAGGCCGTCGACATCCCTTCTCTTCTTTTCCACAAGAACGGAAGCTCCTAAGAGGGAAATCAAGTTCAGCGAAACCAAAGCCTATCAAGGAATCGACAAACGAGAGTTTAATTTGAACAAATCCACCTGGAAGCCAGATTACTACTCATCAAGTTCTTACAAAAACAAACGTCTATTGTCAGCCCTCCTTAGTTTGTCTGTAACTATTCTCTACTTTGGGTGGTTTCGAGAACCAAATGATTTGGACGATATTCTGAGTGCCCCTCCGCATTTGCTTGTATCCAACCTGGAACGGAAAATGCTAAAAGACGAGATCGAAAAAGCAAAGAAGGCTGGGAAGGATACATCATTACTGGAAGCGGAGCTGGAGTATGTGACTGTCAAAGAAGCTGCTTTGAAAGTTCAGTTTGAAGACAAAAAGAAATGATTCTAATTGTGACAACGGTCAAGTAGGCATGTAATTTATTAGGGATTTTATAAATTTTTATTTGCATTGGAAATTTCGATACGAGAAATCAAGAAAATTGCATAGCAGTGAATAGTCGATATCTGTTATCAGTTTTTTGAGACGAAGGAGAGCATTGAAATGTCTTTTTTGTTTTATTGATTCTGAAATAATGTTTGTTGTCGGTATTCAACATCTGAATATTAATGGAGAGAAGTTCTTCCAGATTTGTGACTATTAGTTACTAACTGAAAAGTACAGTACTAGGTTTGAGAATAACGTCACTTTAGATCAAGTGATCCAACGGAAATTAAATCAATATGAGGATTCGTTATTGAAAATTGTTGTTTATGATGGCTTGAACAATGTTAAATCTGGAAGTCATGGATCTAAAGTGTACTTTGCTAAAAGAGAAGATCTAGATTTTGATTTTTATCTTTCTGGAATGGTTTTTATTAAAGACCATGTGGTTTATCTGCAAGATGATGAAAAAATAGTTTCGTTAATTTGTACTAATATCCCCAATCAAGATCAATTAATCAAGAAAACTATTTGTGAAGGCAATGAAAACATCTCAACTAGTAGACGACAGAGATTAAAGTCGATTTTTCAATATTTTGTTGGAAAATCTAAGAAAATTCACGCAGTTTTTTATTCAAAAGAAATCGAAAATTATCTTCAACTTGACGAAAACGATTTTATCAGTGTCAGTCTTTGCGGAAAAAATTTGGACAAAACGGTCATTTTAGCGAGATATCTGGCACAGGACTCAAAAGTAAAAACTTTAATTAAAAAAGTAGAAAAAAGAAACATAACCTCTAAGAATTACTCTATTAACAAAAGTGAGGTAATTACTGTTCCTAAAGATGCCACTGAATACAAATCCAGGAAAGATGTCATCGGAATCCACTTTGGTGCGACTGAATGTGTTTTGTCTGTTTCTAGGAATAATGAAACACATGTTATTCTTTTCGATAACTCCGCAAATGCTGCAGAAGGCTTAAGGACAGAAGCCATAATTTCCTTCGAAATGGAAAATCCGATTTTCGGACAAGCTGCTACAAGACGATTGTTAACAAAACCTGAAACTGTAGTTTTGGATTCTAAAATGGTCGACTTTAAAGATGTTGATCGATTACGACATCTATGGCCATTTGTAGTTCATGACAAATATGGAACAACGTCTTCCATAGGTGTCCAGACTCATGATGGGTATAAAACAGTATCCCAGGCAGAAATCAGCAGAATTTTACTGAAAGGAATCAGAAAAGCATCTAACGCTTACCAACATGATGTAGAAGATCTAAACCATTTCAAAAGAGTCGTTATTACAGTACCGGCTTATTTCTCAGACATCTATAATTACGGTCCGAATTCATTGAACCCTGTCATCGAAGCAGCGGAACTTGCGGGAATCGAGTTAATCGACATTATCGAGGAAACCCATGCTGCTCTGCTATATTATCTCTCTAAACCTGAGCATTCTGAGTGGAGATCTTCTGGAAATACAATAGCAGTTTTCAATTTATGTGGTGGAACGGGGATTTTCAAAATCTACGGAATCACGGAAGAAAAAAGGATTGATGAAGAATTTAAAAAAGACGGATTAGTTTGCGGAAGAGATATAGATTTGGTGATTATGGATTTGATTAATGAAAAAGTCAAAGAATACGGTATTAATCCTAAAGCTACTGAAGTTGGAATGGCGAAATTATTAATATTATCGAAGAGAATCCGAACAGATTTCTTCACTCTTCAAAAGACAGAGTAAGTATTTAAATGTGTAATTTATATAAACTGATTACTGTAGGTTTAATCCATACGAATTAGACACTAAAATTGAAGGAATTTGTGAAATTACAAAAACGGAATTCGAGGAAAGACTTTCATCTAACTTTCCTACTTTGCTAGAAATTGATGATCTTTCTGAAGAATTACAAGCTGCAGTCAATGTTGTTTTTCTTGCCGGAGGAACTTGTAGAATTCTTTTCATTCAAGAAAAGATTCGATCAATGTTTCCGAAAGCTAAAATTGTTATTGATGGACAACTGGAGATTATAACAGCTATAGGAGCTACCGTTCATGCTCTTCAGATTAGTAGTAATGATACCAAGCCATTTGTTAGTTTTCTCTCGAAAGAAAGATTGAACACTAGGAATGGGATCGTAAGTACTATCGACAATTGTGGCATTATATATTTCCCTAAATTGGTCAAGGAATATAGACCAAGAACAGACATCATGGGAATCGATCTCGGATCAACTAGATGTGTTTTGGGTATTTCTAGAAATAGACAAATCCATGTTATTCCAGTTGACAACTCTTCTCCTGGAGACCTCTGGACAGAATCTGTAGTCTCATTTGATGACGAGAAACCGATTATTGGAAGAGCAGCGATCAGAAGATTCAGAACCAAACCTGATTATGTTATTATGGATTATAAACTCCTATGTGACGGATATTGTTTTACTCAGCGAACGAATTACAGAGAAAAATTGTGGGGATTTAAATTTGATCTGAAAGAAGGAAAGGAACCAGAGTTCACCACTCAAACATATCAAGGACAAAAAACATTCGCTTTAGCAGAGATTAATGTTATTTTCTTGGAACGCATGGCAAAAGCAGCAAGTGAATATCAGGATGGGTTTAATAATGGAAATCCAGTTAACAAAGCAGTCATTACTGTACCACAATATTGCCGAAATGAAAGACAACAGTTTTCTATTGACAGTGTTATTGAAGCTGCTAAAATGGCTAATATCGAAATAATAGACATTATTGAAGAGACTCATGCTGATCTCCTCTACTATTTGTCCAATGATAGGTATTCTGAAATGATCGAACCAGGAATGAATGTTGCTATTTTTGACATTGGAGGTGGAACAGGACTTTGTCGGATTTACAAAATCATCGAACAAAATGACAAGATGACAGGTATCATAAGCGGATTTATTGAATGTGCTTTTTCTGGACGGGATTTTGATGACAAAATTATGCAAGCCATCGAAGATATGATTGAAGACAAGCATGATTATGATTTATCTATGCTTCGGCCGCGGCTACTTCAGGCAGCGAAGAAAATCAAACATGACTTGTCATTTGATGAAAAAACCGAGTAAGCTAATTTAATTACTTGATTTTTAATTGCATAACACTTTTAGATTCGATCTATTGGATATCCACCCACGTTTGGAAGGTATCTTTGAATTTACACGAGAGTGGATTGAAAAATATTTAAAATTTGACTTAACCTATCGTGAAGTTGACGAAAAAGAACTATATTCCCTTTCAAAAAGTAAACCATTGAGGGTACAACGATACAAAGATAACTATTGGATGGGACTCCAAGACAACCCTCCTGTGGAAAATGTTAATGTAGTTTTTTTAGCTGGAGGAACGTCTCGAATTCCTTTAATTCAAAGCAAAATTAAACAATTGTTTCCAAACGCCAAGATGTTTATTGATGGGGAACTAGAGATCATCACAGCTACAGGAGCTGCTATCCATGCTCTCCAAGTTCTCAGCGGAGAAGTCGAACCTTATATTCATCTTCATAAAGATGGTGATCGGAACGGCGATAACGCCACCAATCCAGAGGGACTGCTAACAGTCTTAGCAAAGATTTATCGATCGCGTTGGGTTTATATTTTAAGGAGTGTTTATAACGGTTTAATTACCCAATTTTGAAATTTGTGTTCGGAATAAAGTAACGACGAGACAACATTTCGAACAGATGGGATTTGAGATTCTGATGATCTTAATATTAATAACATTGTACGAAATGATAAAAATCTTGGTAGAAAAGTCAATGAAAAACAACAGATTAAAGATGATATAACTTCTTTATCTTTTTTAAAAACATTGCCTTTGGGAAAATTTGAATCAAAATTTGGAAATTTTCTACCTTCGAACGATGATATTTCCATAAAGTCTAGTCCATCAGGTCAAATTCGAAACCCTACTTCGAATACCAGATCTCACAGGAACGTCGTTGAAGATGATGAAATAGGAAAATTAATGGAAAAATAATTTATATCGTGAAATATTTTTTAATTCCTTTTGTAAAATTCTTAAATTGAATAAATTAATTTCAAAGACCATTGATCAAGTTCCAAGACAATTAGACTCGCTTTTTTTCTTCAAGCTGAAACCACAGTTGATGTCTATCCAACAGCTGCCAAGATTTGTAAACTTGGATGTTACTACGGAAGGCAAATGCCCCTCGTCGGTCCGTCTGTGCGCAGCGGACAAAGTGGTGTGACCCCGATCGCCGTTGGCTCGCCTGGTCTGCCTCTCATAAACTTCCAAGAAAATCTTTCTTCAATCTTTGCGCAGATGCTGACGTGTTCCTTTTCTCTAATACAATTTAAATGTAATTTCAGATAAAATTTAAAATGTCTCAAACTTTGGCATTGTTCTTTTTTGGATTCTGTTTCCTTGTTCTAGCCAAGGAGGAATCCGGGACTTTCCAAGGACAGAAGCTTTCTTGGACCGATGACGACGGATTAGAGGTCAAAATCATCCGTCCCATTTCCGAAGACAAATGTCAAATCAAGAGTCAAGCAGGGGATGTCGTGGAACAGTACTACAAACTAGTCGACAAAGACGGAAACGAAATCGGCAGCAACTTTGGCAAAAAACCGTAATTATTAGTTTTATATAATTCACACAATATTTTTATTCAGATACAAATTCACCCTCGGCAAAGGTCAAGTCATCGAAGGAATGGACCGGGCTATGACTGGCATGTGTATTGGGGAAAAAAGAAAAGTCGTTATTCCTGGGAAACTCGGTTTCGGAGACAGCGGACGTGAGAGAGACAACATCCAATCTGACCAAACCCTCTACTACACCGTTCAACTCGTTGATCTCTTCCGTGCCGTCCCCGGAGAGTCCTGGAAAGAAGATGACGGACTTGAAATCGAAGTTACTCACAAAATCGACCCTGAAAACTGCAAAAAGTCAGCTCCTGGGGACTTTATCCATCAACAGTACACTCTCCACTTAGAAGACGGAACTTTTGTGGACAGTAGTTTCTCCAGAAATGAGCCTTTCAAATTCAAGTTGGGGGCGAAGCAAGTCATCGCTGGAATGGACAGAGCCATGACAGGTGAGATTCATAGTTGTGAAAACATGATTTAACATCTTTGCAGGCATGTGTGAAGGTGAAAAGCGTAAGGTCAAGATTCCCAGTGACCTCGGATACGGACCAGAAGGAAGACCCCCACAGATCCCCGGAGGAGCCACCCTCTACTTCGATATCGAACTCGAGAAGTTGATCAAGAAAGATGAACTCTAAATTTTAAAACGGGCCTGTATATGTTGTTGAGTTTTACTGGGTTTTCATCTTCCTAGAAAACAACCTTATTCAATGCCTGAAAGTATATTGTTACATTGAGTGTATAATCATTATTTAAGAATTAAATAAAACGAAGTTGTCAGGTTTAATTACGTTCAGACAGAAATACAGCCATATAACCGTTGTTGAAATCATTGACAATGAATATAAAGATAGAAGTGATCCTATTATTGAGATAAGAATATTTGAGAAGTAGTAGACTGAACTACCCAAGTCTTGTAACGTATTCTATATTCTTAAGAGTTATCTTATCAGTTGAATACTTTTTAAATATAGATACGGTCATAAATTTTCCAATCTTTTTCATCTTATTTTTACATTTCAACTAGATATTTTTAGGCAAATAAGAGGCTCTTTTATGATTTTCCAGAGTTCAGTACTAGTGAATTCTAGTTGGACTTTTATGAAACTTTAATAATTATTGCAATTGTTTGTGAATCAGAAAGATTCAGTTTAATGATACATCGATAATTGGTAAATTTCGTGAGCAATCATCTTTGAATAGAAAAAATATGTTAATTTTTTATTGAAGATAAATCAACTTTTATTTTATTTTTCTAAAGAACTATCTATTACATTGAAAAACTAAATATTTACAGTATGGTTTGTGATTTCGAAACTGTTGTAATTTGCTTCAGATCTCATAGCTTTTAAAGTAGAAATTTCAGCGATATCGTGGATAACTCAAAGTATAGAATCTCTTTTGAAGATCCCAGCAATATACAGTACTGTCCTAATGTTGTATAACAAATTAAATCACAATAGATTCCAAACTATGAATAACTATTATTATACAACTTTAGGCTTCGATTACCAAGTTCCAAATCATTCCGGTAAATTTCACTGCAATTTTAATTGCTTTTACAATACTTCAATTGTCCTGATCTGTTCATCGTGTTAAAGTAAAGCATCAATCGAATGATATTGTCCTTATAATATATCCCTAGCATTTGTTACTCTTTGATATTTCGTTTTCTTATATTTAATCAATGAACATTCTTGTTCACTTATTGATTATTGGTTCTCTGGGTGAAATGAAAACTACTTTATCAGCAAATTTTGCCAACAGCCCATCTACGTGACTTTCAATTTTTTGCATTAAGCACTTAAAATTATAGCTTGCTGTCTGAGAAAATCGAGCATCTCAACGAATTAAAATTATCAAATTGCCCAAACTGATTTGGAGATTTGTATAATAGATAGTAGTAGTGAGTAAACACACAAGTGGAAGTTTGTTCCTCAATCCAATCATTGGCACATGCCGTACACACTTTATATAATATTTTTATGAAAGTACATGTCATTGATTCGTCCTTATGTTAATATAATATAAACATTATTACTTATTAATACAGTAATGTGTATATTATATAACCGCAAAAGTGGAACAATGGAATGTAAATTCATAAAAAAACACTTGAAACGCGTACGGCACGTACCAATAGAGAAATCGAAAACAAATTTCCATTTGTGCCATCACTCATCACTACTATCTATTTTGTAAAATGTGATCATAATCTAAACAACTTAGTAATTCTACTCCTTCAAGGTGCTCAATTTACTCCATTCTCTCAAACAATCGATTTTATCTAGTGATTCTTCTTCATAGCGTTTTTCCTGCACGATGCAGGATCCACTATACTATACTATACAAAGATCAGACAATTAGACAGACTAATTAGCTTCCGGGTCGCTTGATATCATCTTGATGCAACCTTCCTTCTGCTGACTGGCTTGCCACAGTAGTCTGGCGTCTGGGTTTTTCTGAGTCCTCGACGTGTTCCATGATATCTTTTCCTCAGGTTTTCGCATTTTAGGATTAGGCGAGCCTGATGTCTTCGGCTAGGAGTCGAACCCGAATCTTGCAACTTTGTAGTTACGTGTACTACCAAGGACTCTTAGAATTACATAGTGATGTTGGTGGTAAAAACTGCAGCTCTACATAATGTGTTTTTTGAGAAACTCAAAGATCTAAATAACAGAAGTGTTAAAGTTTGAGATGGACCGGAATGTAAGAACCACGAATAGAATATAATTATATCACACTTTACTACTTAGAGACATGCTGATATCTCAGGTAATCTTGCGGCTTTTATACTCTTGCACTAGAACACGCGGTAGTAAAATAACGCGTACTGGGATATAATAAAAAATAGAGACTAACTTGTCCCAACAAGAAGAAAAAGTTATTGTTGAATTTTAATTACATAATTATATGGAGACAAGGTTACGAACTACCGAAATCCGTGGTTCTGAAGTTGTTTTTTAAACGAAGTCTGGAATCCATACCTTCTGAAGCCATCAGATATTTGATTTCTATATGCGATATATCATTTTATGTAAGATTTAATTCCGAATTTAACGAGATATAAGGTGGAATAGTTAAATAAAAATTCGAAAAGTTATAGTGAAAAACATGTTATAAAAAAAGCTATTGGTTTTCGAACTTTCTAATTGAACTTTGAACTGATTTCGAATTAATTCGAATTCTAACTGAATTGGTTTTAATCGAAAATCGAAGATTTTGAAAACTCGACGATTCCGGTTATAAATCAGTTAAGTTCAGCTCATCTTCAGAGATCAATAAACCCATATCAACTGCAATTTTATGGCTCCGTCCTTAACTAAAAATTCACATCATGTGATTTTTGATTGTGCTTGCATTAAAATCTTTTTCATGAACTTTCATATGACATTTCATAGATTTCATATTTTCGTCATCTTGGACGGAATGGATCTTTATCTTAGAAACTTCTTCATAAGTATGGAAAACTAATGTAAGTCACTTACTTAATTTTTACGAACATAAACTTGTAGTAAAGTAGATATAGATATTAGTGAAGCTACTAGAATGATAAATTATATTTTGTATTATATTTGTACTGGCAATATAAATACAATTATACAATTATATGCACTATTATTGTTTTCCAATTTTTAATTATGTGTTTAAAACAATGTAATGGCGCATTTTTAACAAAAATTCGTTAATCATATGCTAAGGAAATAATTAAATAATAAAATCTGCATTAAATTAAGATTTACCACAGATTCTCAGGACTCGACAATGGCGCGCTCTCAGAGTTTTCTTGCAGGAGTCAGCAACCGACACAGGTGAATGCAATATTAATACATAATAAACAGTTGTATTTTTGTTCTAGTGGCTTCACTAATAGATATAGTTAAGATGATAGATTCTTTTTTGAACGCAAGGACCGTAGGTTCCTACTGTACATGCAAATCCAAGGTTCATTCTTTACTAAATTAAGATGAATGAAATAAGATCCTTATTCAACTATTACCATCTGAACTAAGAATGACTCTGATCATTTAAAGAATAAACTGAAAACATTATTATATGATAGTTATTCTCTTTGCCTCATATTAGTTTCGACCTCTTTCTTTTTTAAATCAATTTCCTTCTTACTTAACTGAGATATTAAATTAATTCAACTATCAAAAAATTAATATTAGGTTGAATCGTTGAAACTTGGTAATTGTTTTAAATGTATTTTCTTCTAACTAAATCAAATTCAATCTATATACAAATCATCATTATCTATAGCCTTCTGTCAACGACCTAGCAAAGGCTCAATACTTTCACAATAGAATTCAAAGGGTTTCGAAGCGAAAAACTTTGAGAGCCATAAATAGAAATTATTGCGATCATGGAAAACTAAATTCTTTAGCTCGTTCTGAAAACTTCTGAAGAGATGATAGTCGGAAGGGGCAATATCTGATGAATAAGCTGGGTGTGGAAGCATAACTCCTCTGAGATCCGTTAATTTCTGGGAAATTACTTTAGCAACATGAAGGCGCGCATTATCGTGAAAATAGTACATGCGATCCTGTTTTCTCTTCAAAGCTTCTTGTACTTCATCCAATGGCTCGCAATACTTCTTGGAGGAAATCGCCTCGTGAGGTTCTAGAAGTTCCTAGTAGATAATTCCACATACACCCCACCAAACACTAAGTATAATCTTGCGGCTAAACCAATCAGAGTTTGAAGTGAATACTTCGATTTGATTCATAGAAAGCCATTGGCGCTTCCGTGTATAGTTCACATAGAGCACATACTTCTCATTCGCAGTGATGAGATTGTCTAGTCATCCCTTGTTCCATTTGTAGTCAAGTAGGAACATACATGCGTTGACTCTGTTTTGAAGCTGATCGTCATCAAGTTGATGTAGAACCCATTAAAAACGAAAGAAATTGTAAAGCTTACAAAACAGGAGAAGCAACTATTGTATAGCCAAAAAACAACTACTGAAGATAAAAGTGAATTAGTTGTGAAATTACTGTTCAGATCTTTCATTGCGCTGTTGCACAGTCTTCTATTAGATAAGGAAAAATTTGAGCGCGAATTTAAAGGGAAAAAGTATTTACTTAAACTAAATCTTCTTAAGACAGATCTTAAAATATAACCGGGATCTGACTTAATTAAGTAATAGATTAGATTCCTAATTTGCCACCTTTTGCTTTTTTAAAGGCCATCAGATGCTTCGGTATTATGGTCACTATGGCACACACTTATCCTAAGGAATTTTATTCAAGCTGTTTTGAGAGAATCCAAATCCTTGTGGAGCATAGCAAAAACTTTGCTCTTTAAGTATTTCAGACACCAAAACCCACTAGTCTCAAATTCAGCAAATTCACTGATCACTTTTCATGTGCTGAAATCAATCGTCTTTAATCTTCTTTGCATGATATACTGATGCAGAGTTCTGTTGAAAACTCTAATTCCAGCTTGTGAAGTTCCATTGAACCCAAGGTTTCACAGCATGTTGTGGGATATATATCTATTCGATATTAGTCTTGTAATTTACAAAAAATAAGTGAGATCTCTTCGTCGAAGGTGATGCTGCTTTAAATCATCATAAGTTTTGGGTATGTAACCATCTGAACGATCTAGTCTATGAAATTGATAGTGAAAATTTTGCAACCTAAGACCTTGCTGTATTTGCTAGTAAAAGACTTTCTTAATAGTAAAAACTTTTTCGTCAATCCAAAGCATGTTGAGGTGCGAGTCAAATAAAAAACTGATATCATCATGTTTCTTTTTTATTTTTCCTAATTTCTTCCAAAGTGAAAATTGAGAAATAATTTTGGTGCCATTGCGAAGCTCTGGACAGCAGCCTCACAATCAGTTTAAAAATATTAAACTTTTTCTTTTTTAAAAAATTCCTTGCAATTGTTTCATGCGCTCAAACTTTTTTCACTCTGTAATTGGACGATGCCTTAGGCATTCATTGAGTAGGTTGAACTTTCTTCTTCGTGGCTAAAAATCTTTAAATCCTGTGTAAAGCAATCAATGAACTCGATGGATTCTTTTCTTAACTTTTTTGAATCAATGTTTAAATTTTCTGTGGATTGACCTATTGTTCATAGATCTTTGAATTTCCTGGAAATAGATCTTTGAACAGTCTGAATGAACTTTCCTTTCACTCATTGATTGACTGTTCAATGAAAAGGAATAATCTAATTAATTAAGAGATTAGTGCTGATAACTGGTTCATATAACTTTTAGGTTTTTGGAATAGATAGTCAAGATTATACTGATAATCAAAATTCACAGAGGTATGTCTGAAAGCTATAAAATTCACTTACCTTTTCAATTGTGCTTTAACTTTTAGACAAAATTACCTCACTGGTAAATAAAAACAAAAATCACAGAAATTTATGTACAACGCGTTTTTTGAGAGGATCGAGGGAAATCGGCAAATTTCAAAGTTGTGTTGTTTTTTGCTGATTTTCGTCCATATAATCATGTAGAGATATCATTGCGAAACTTCGAAATCCGGACCTTGAAGTTTCGCAATGATATCTCTACATGATTATATGGACGAAATTTCAATAAGAAATGAAAAACTTTTGCGATTTGTTATTTCAGCCCTTGATCCTCTCAAAAACGCGTTATATAAATGTTGTGAAGTCTTTCTAATCTTATGATTTTACAATTTAATCCTAAAAAGATTTTTATTGGTTCATATATAAATGTTATGAAGTCTTTCTAATCTTATGTATGATTTTACACTTTGATCTTCAGATAAACCTTTCATTGACTCATATATAGATGTTCCGAGATCTTTCTAAACTTGTTCTCATTGGAATTTCATGTTTCTATCCCCAGATAAATCTTGTGTAGATTCATATATAGATGTTGCGAAATGTTTCTAATCTTATATATGATTTTACACTTTTATCCTAAAAAGACTTCTATTGATTCATATATAGATGTTGCAAAATGTTTCTAAATTTATTCTATCTATGATTTCATGCTTTTACTTCCGAATATGTATTATCTGCTTACTGTTCAGAATAACTTTGAAGTCCTTGGTGTAAAAACATTAGAAGTTATTCTGATAAGATAAGACCTTGTTATTTTTACTCAAGCACAAAATTGTGCATATATAGTGAATATTGAAATAAAGCTGAAAAACATGATCGAAATAATCAAACGTGGAATGCGGAAAGATATTTAAAAACACGAAGCGGAAACAGGATTGTTATCACTTGGAAATTCAGCAACAGCTTATTTCGAGAGTTGTACAATATATAACAGTAGCAATTGATATATGGAATTTTGCGTGTAAATCAAAGAAAATTATTAAAAACAAAACTGGTAATACGTTACCAGGAAAGTTTTTGCAGATCTTTCTTATGTCAAATAATCAATAAAAATCCCACATGATTTTAGTGTTATTTGTTCTTTTCTCTGCGGAAGATTATCAGTCTTCCTTATTGCCATAGAAGTCCAAAAACAATAAATAAAGATTATCAGTGAAAACAAAACTGGTAAATATATTATCAAGAGTTTTTACCTGATGTTGTATTAACTGTCCAGAATATGGTCTGGAACAGTTTTTATCGATTCCTATTGGAGGATTGCCAGGCTTTTTTATTGCCATTGAAATTGAAATCATACAAAGAAAGATTGTCTAGCGAGAATAAAACTGACAAGTATACTACCAAGAGGATTTATAAAGTGCGCGCTGTGCCAATTGGTCGGGACGAACGCCTCGTGATTTTTGGTTTTGTCTGTTCTGCCGCGCAAAGGTTATCAAACTTCCTTATTAGCATAATCATCCCCAACTTTGAATTCCATCGTGTTTACTATTATGGTTTTACATTTCCACGTGATATATATGTAATAACGTTTTTAAAATTAATTTAATATATAAAACGCGTTTTTTAGATATAGGAATTTTTTTATTCCGCCATTTTTTACACTGCATTTTTATTTTGAGCAATGGTAATTGTCCCAAGACTGGCAGATAGATAGAACAGTGATTTTGGTATGTTCTCTTCCAGATTGAAACGTTTATCAGCAGACGCCGGTTGCCTATTTAATTGTAGCTTTCCTTTTTTCAGATTTTGAAAAATGCCCGAAACTGCGTTGAAAACATGGTTCCACGAAAGACGACACATTGAAAAGATCGAAGGAGAGGTGGAAAATTGTATCAACGAGAAAGAAGAATGGTAAGCAATGTAGTTAATGAATGTAGTTGAATTTTGTTAATTCTAGGAGGAAAATCAAAGATAGAATGAAAACGATATCAGTGGCCTTAGTCTTGTGCTTGAATGTCGGTGTTGATCCTCCTGATGTCATTAAACCACTAATATGTGCGAGGAGAGAAGCCTGGGTGGATCCGGCTCTGATGAATCCACTGAAGGTCCCTCAGAAGGTCGCTCAGATGCTCCAGAAGAGTTACGAAAGACTCCAGCCACGAGCCAGATACAAGGCTGCTATCGATCCGACGATCGATTACTTGAAGAAGCTTTGCAGTGGCCTCAGAAGATCCGCGAAGGAAGAACGGGTATTATTCCACTATAACGGACACGGCGTTCCTCGGCCGACAGAAAACGGAGAAATCTGGGTCTTTAATAAGCAAATAACACAGGTTTGGTGTTTAAAAAATAATAAATTGGGAAATCTCAATATTTTCAGTACATTCCACTTTCATTGTACGATCTCCAGAGCTACATGGAGACTCCCTCTGTCTATGTCTGGGATACTCATAATGCGGGTCTTATCATCAAGAAATTCCTCGAATTCTCCAAAGTCCGAAATACAGAAAAATTCGACAACAGCAAAGTCCGGTCAGATGAAAATATAAAATTGCCGAATTTTTCGGAATGCATTCATATGGCTGCTTGTGAAGAAGACGAACTTTTGCCAACAGACCCCAATCTTCCGGCAGATTTATTCACAAGTTGTCTAACTACTCCTATTCAAACCTCAATGCTATGGTATGTTTTGAAAACAAATACGAAAGACAGATATCCTCTTCAAATGATTGAAGCATTACCGGGTAACTTGACTGACAGAAAATCAGTCTTAGGTGAACTCAATTGGATTTTCACAGCGATTACGGATACGATAGCATGGGATCGACTATCTCCTGATTTATTCCAGAAGTTATTCAGACAGGATTTGCTAGTGGCATCTTTGTTTAGAAGTTTCCTATTAGCAGAGAAGATTATGCGGGATCATGGATGCAAAGTAACATCTCATCCGAAACTTACACCTGTATACGATCATCCACTTTGGGATTATTGGGAGTATGCTATTGAACTTTGTCTTATTCATCTGTATAACAAAGAACATGCTTCACCACTTACGCTTCATCTTTCTCAAGTTAACTGTTTCACGAACACGACAACGACGTTTCATTCTCTTCTGGTGGAGTTTGAAGGACCATTGATGACAGATGATAATGTTTTTAATGCTTTTTTTATTGAACAATTACAAGCATTTGATATATGGCTAAGATTTGATATAGCGAAGGAATCTCCACCAGATCAATTGCCAGTCGTTCTTCAAGTTTTATTATCTCAAGTTCATAGAGTAAAAGCTCTAGAATTATTGGCGAAATTTTTAGATATTGGAGCATGGGCAGTTAAAGAAGCATTATTTGTTGGAGTTTTTCCATATGTTCTTAAACTTCTTCAATCAGGAACAAGAGAATTGAGACCATCATTGACATTTATTTGGGCTAAAATTTTGATTGTTGATGCAAAGTGCAGTGAGGATCTTCTTTGTGATGAGAATTATTTGTACTTTATCGATATTATCAAAGATAAGACTGTATTGCCGAGATTTAAGATAATACCTGTTTTTGTTCTTTGTACTCTTATGAAACATCATCTTAAGTAAGTTTTAATTTTTGAATTATTTTTAAAATAATATATTTTTAGATTGGCACAAAGAAAATTTTTTACAGCTGATTTATTAGAAACAGCTGTTGAATTAATTTCTCAACCAGAAGTAACGACATGTAAAATGTTATGTGTATGGCTTCTTATTTGTCTTGGTAAATTGTGGAATAATTATGAAGAAGCAAGATGGAGAGCAGTTAGAAATATTGGTTATGATACAGTTGTACAATATTTGACAGATGATGTACCTGAAGTTCGGGCAGCGGCCGTCTATGCTTTAGGTCAGCTGATGAGCAATCGCTCTTTGAATAACGACCATGCAATGACGGTGCGTTTGAATTATATGAAAGATTTGGGTTTGTTTTTTAATGTTAATTAGGGATAATTTTAGATCAACTCAGACATTATCGACAAAATTGTAGCAAGTTGTGCATGGGATGGTTCTGTATTAGTGAGATTAGAATTGGCAGTTGCTATTCAGTGGTATATATTGGATCATGAAAGAACTTTTGCTGAATTATGTATTGAATTAGACAAAAGATTGAATTACGAAACTCAAAAATCACATGATTCTATTACTTCTTTGAATGGGTCGACTATTTTTAATAGTCCTGTATGTATACCAAATGGAAGAAGAACGATATCGACATGTTCTCAATATTCTGATTATAATGGAACTCAGAATTTAGATGCTACTAGTAATGGGAAAGAACAAATAAGAGATCATTTATATAAACAATGGAAAATATTAGAAGCAAAACTTTTTAGTAGTCCATATGAAAGAGTATGGATTGTTGTTTTGAGACTTTATTTCGATCCGATGAAACAAGTAAGAGATCTCGCTACGAAGTTGGTCAAACATGTTGTTGATAAAGCTGAAAAGATTACTAAAAGTTTGGTAAATGATTTGCCAAGAGCAACATTTAGAATTGGATCTCCAGATAATGTAGAATTAATAGAAAAACCAAAAAGAAAATTACCGATGAATGAAGGAATGAAAACATCACCATCAAATGCTGATCTTAATAAGATGAATAATCCTGAGACTTCTTCAACAACATTATTTGAAAAAAGAATGGTAAAAATTTTATTGATTATAAAAATAATTTTATTTTTTTAGATTCATGGTCCGAGATCATCGGAATCGAAACGTACAAAATCTACAACGGAAAATTTAAATGATTTACAGCCAATTTTAAATACACAATTTGTTGAATGGTCAGGAAAAATTTTTAACAAAAGGATATATAGAACGTTGTATGAAGAAGGTGAAAGTGATTCTCGTGATTGGATGGTTGATGGACAAACTTGTTTTACGAGATTGATTCCGTCGGATTGGGCTCTTCATACGGCGGAAGGGTTAGAACAACATGCTAAAGCTGATGTTGAGAAAATAAGAAGTAACAAAGCAAATTTTCAATCGACTCCTTTGGCTTTTCCATTTCATCATAATAGAAGGATATACTGTATTGAATGGTCGTATCTTCGTCCTTATGTCTATCTATGTGATGGAAGAAATGTCTATGCATATAATACTCAAAATAGATCAAAACAATGTGAACCAAGTTTTCAAATAACTGTGAATGATGATCCTTTATTTGAAGATCCGTTGACGGATGTACTTTTAGTGAATGAACAAAATCATGAATTGATGATTATGGGAACTAGAGATGGATTGATTTCTGTTTGGGATCCGAAATTTAATGTTCATGGACATCATGTAGAAGGTAATCCAAAAATGTTGACATCTAATTTTATTTTTAATGATCAAACAAGAGTATTTATGAATCAACCAACAAATGGAAAGAAAACATCGAAAATGAATGCGAATGCAGATATAAGAAGTAATCATACACTTTATCAGTGAGTTTTTTTTGTCAAGGAATGAATTTTAAAAATGTTTTTAGATGGGACCAAAGTAGTGGTCATTTACTTTGTGGAGGTAATGTTAGAATAGCAAGGATATGGGATGCATGGGCAGAAAAGAAAAAAATAGATTTTGAATTACCTCAAAAAAATGGAATAACGTCATCTCTTTGTGCAGATTCGAAACAAGAACTTGTTGCTGTTGGATTTGATACAGGAGCTTTGAATGTTTTTGATGTAAGATTAGATTCGCCAGTGATGTCAATACCTTCTGGAGCAAGATCGAGGATTGTTGGAACTTCTTTCCTTGGGGATTCTTCCTTGTTAACTGTTGGTTATCATAACGGGATAGTTAAAGTGTATGATCCGAGACAGTTTGAAGAACCTCTTCAGGAAATTGACTTTGCTTTTCAACATATTGAAATTCCGAAAGTTACATCTTCCCCGTTAATGCTTTTTAGTGGAAACAATAATATTCAACCAAGGAAGTTGACATTTGAATTGAAAATGCATAAAATGGTCGCTCAGAAATCTAATAATGTGAGTTTTTTAAAAATAATTAGTTTTAATTTTGTTGATTTAGATCATTGGATGTGCATTAAATGATGGAACAGTTAGATTATTTGATGTTAGTGGAAGTGAACATAAATCGTTTGGCCATATTTATTATCCGAATTTGACAGTGCCGTCTTTCCAATCAAACTTGAATGCTATCAAATTTCACTCTAGAAGAGGACAACTTGCAGTTGTGACGTCAGAAAATGTTTTTGGATTGTATTCTGTAACAGGGTCATGACATTTTTTGTATATATAGTAGGTTAGTAGATAGGTTGTCTTGAGTTATACAAGATTGTTTTTTTGAAATCTTTGTTCTTCACTGCCATATTTTATAGAGGCTGTTATCAGACTTCTATTTCGAAATTTATTGATCAAATTTTCCTGAAAATGTACAGAAAATTTAATGAAAACAATATATATTGGATTATCTGTTTGTTTCAGTTTATATTTTATTATTAATAATTAAATAATTATGGAATTTAGATGAATGTGTTACGATCCCAAAATTATCAGTTTTTAATTTTTGTCAGAGGAATTAGAAGTGGAATTAAATTAAAACCAGAAACAGTACCGTTGAAAAAAGCATTGAAAATTGCAGTTATAGGATCTCCTAATGTTGGAAAATCTGCTATTACAAATGCGATTATTAAAGCAGATTTGTGTGCTGTAAGTAAAAGAATGGATACAACGAGATTTGTGAGTTTTTTAAATTATAAAAAAGTGTAATTTTTGGTCTCGTAATAATTGTGAAATCACAAATTTAACACAATTATATTTTCATAAATATTCGACATTTGTGACGAAAATTAAAAAGTAATAATGATGATTTTGACTTTTTACTAAATTAAAAATTACGTTTTTGTATGTAGGGATTTTGAATAGTGTTTATTTCTGAAATCAGGGCTTTCTAGTCACTATTCAAAATTTACTGGAGCTTTCAAAATCACTGTCCAAAAACAGCTCCAATATGCACAAAAAACACAATTTTTAGCTTCGTAACAACTGTGACTAAAATGTAACATAATTTTCTTATTTGTAACGGAAATTACAAGTAATAATGATGATTTTCGTTTGTTTCTGAATCAAAAGTTGTTTCTTTTTGTATGTGATAAGTTATGTTTTTAAATTTTAGAATACTATAACTGCAATTACGGAAAATAGTTGTCAATTAGTTGTTGTGGATTCTCCTGGTCTTGTTGGAATTCAACATGCAAGGAACGTTGCTAGAGCTCATAATGAATCGGCTTTATTGACAGATCCAGAAAAAGCAATAGAAAAAGCAGATCATATTTTGGTTGTTCATGATGCTACTTTGCCGGGAAAGTATATACATCATCGAGTACTGCATCTTCTTCATAGATTTAATCATTTGTCTAGTTCTTTGATTATTAATAAAACGGACTTGATCGCGAGACAAGCAGATTTACTGGAATTGGCAAATGTGCTTACTTGTGGAAAAGTCGATGGACAAGAAATTGGAACTAAAACTGTCAAAATGGGAAAATTAGGCCAAGTTCAGAAGGAAATGAAGCTCCATTCTGGATTAGAGAACAAAAGTGAAAAAATTCAACAAACTTATCAGTAAGTTTTGTAAATTTTATATGAAAATTAATTTTTAATTTTTTAGTAAGTTAATGCAGAAACCGATTTATAAGTGCAGTTGGGGAGAAACTCAAAGGGTGTTTGCAGATGAATATGGATGGCCTAACTTTGATAAGATTTTTTTTGCTTCGGCGGTAACTGGAAGAGGAATTGATGAGTTGCGGAATCATCTTCGATCTCTTTCTGTTCCGACAGAGGAATTCTACATGGATGAATCAGAAATGACGAAGAAGAAACCGAGACAGATTTGTGCAGAACATGTTAGATCGGAAATTTTGAATGTTGTTCCAACAGATATTGCTTACAATCTTAGAGTCAATGTGATTGAATGGAGTTTGGAAGAAAGAGAAGATGATATTCCGCTTCTGAAAATTGTTGTTGATGTTAATTGCGATGAGAGGAGATGGGCAGATATTCTTTTTCAAGCAATCCCAGAGATTGAAGCTAGGACAAAGGAACACATGAGGAATGTATTTCTGGCTGATCCGGAGATTAGAATTAGATCCAAATTTAGAAAACAGGTTATTGGATAGGTTGTTGATTTTTTGTTGTTAAAATAAATTTTTTGATTAAAAACAGAAAACTATTATTCTAATTATCCTAATTCCTCGATTCAACGGCAGAGAAAGATGTTTAATTATTTTTTTAACTGCAATTTCTGCACTACTTTTTTGTTGAAACTAAAGTGGGTGTTTCAGTTAAGAAATCATAAAACTTTAAGGGGAGTAATAAAGTTGGGGTAACTTTTCGAGATACTGTCAGTAAAAACTTTAATCTTTATGAGATTCCTAAGGGTTGATAAGATATAATTCGAATAAGCTCTTGTGGTCTTTAGCAATTAAGGGATTCGTCGGTTTTAGTTTCTATTATGATAGAAAACAGAAGTATATTAACAATCTTTTTTGGCATAATAAAACACCGATATAATTTATGTATTTCTTGTTACAAAAGACAACCGAAAGTCTTACTCATACCCTACAGTATTCCATGTTTGCTGATATTCAGGCTATCTCTTCAGGTCTTATCTTTCTAGTCTAGTTTTCTGTCTTAACACTTTCCCTCCATGTAATAGATATCCAAAATTTTTATCCTCTATTGAGATTTTTCATACGACAACTCTCAAGCTGCGTTTTTTATTGTGAACATTTTGGATGATAACAGTAATTGCGTTCCTGACTTTTGTTAGTATTCTCTATATCCGAAATCGGAAGCATCTATTTGTATAAACTATCAAAAAACGAAATAGGTTCAATTTGAGGATTTTCTTAATGTATAATTTTGGATTGTGGATACGCTTCAAAATCCTTCAGAATTATTAGTATATTTTCAGTTTTTAGCGTTGGCTTGTTTGAAAATAAATTGAAAAAATTGAAAAAAATACATGTTTACATATCAACTTAGATATTGTTGTTTTCAATGAACATTTTCGACAGCTTTTTTCAAATGTCATGGGGAGAGTCTAAATGATACTGATAATAATTTCCATGTGCATCATTATTTAAAATTATGATGTATTGTGACTTTCGATTTAATGACCGTGTTGATAATTATGCATTTCATTTTGCACTTTTTTCTCTGTATTCAGATAATTTTTCAATAATGACGATAAACAACGAAAAAAAGTTATAATTGTGAAACTGGTACGAATCGGAATTCAGAAGACAACAAACTACCGTAATACCTGAAGTACAAAGAGTTAACTCAAAAGTGTCTTATCAATGATTATATTAATGAAGTTTTTGAGGTTAGTAATCACTATAATTACGACCAATGTATGAAGTGCCAGGAAATGGACTTCATTTTTATTAATAAAGAATCTGCTATGTCTTTTGTTACGTGTTGGATCGTGCATCATCTATTTGAGTGGGAGTCCGCACAGCGTTGATGCTGAAAGGAAATATCCTGAGGACTAACGAAAGACTTACTATTGTGCGCTGGTGAGAAATTAAGTATTGCGCAATAGTTCATCAGAGTTGCGTTGTATATCCCGCCTCCGATTTAATAAACCAATTTTGTATCTCTTTCTCATCTATATGTGGACCAAAAGCCCCTATCTACAATCTGACATTAAGACCAGGCACAAAGATAATAGGGCAATATTAATAACATAAGTGCAACACCTAAGGATCCTTGGTTAACATATTTTCTCTTTTTATACTTCTCAGTAAAGAGAGAAAATTGACTAATTTTGAGTATTCTGAATATCTCCGGTCGTGGATACGAACGTCCACAATAGAATCAGATGAGTTTTGTACCTTAATTCAATTTCCAATTCCAGATAGTTTCTGTTGAAATTCGGAAGTCCAAGAATATAAGGACTAGCATACTCCAGAGAAGTGTTATTTTTAAGATCTAACAACTCGTAGCAGGATATAAAAGAAGATCCTGAAACCCCCAGTTGGACCTGAGATACTTTCCTACTTATCGTTATTTGTATTTCTTATAACTTTACTCTAAGTGCTGTCAATAAAACATTATCCCATTGAGTGTACTTTTCTCCTCAACAACCTAATAGCTTCCATAAACATTGGTACAATTTTCAATGTTCTCACACATCATTGCCTAAATGATGACTTATAATGAAGTTTGAAAAGGTAATGCGCTACGATTTTAACTTAAAAAATACATATGAAAGATATTTGAATCACGTCCTTGGTAAAACACAGAAATTCCGATCCAGAAGAAAATTTAACAAGTTTTTATAATTCTTCTGTGTGAAAGTCCGTATAATGGACATTCAGAGACGAAAGGTTATCGAAATATAAGTCGGAAAATTAAAAATATACAACTTTAAAGTCATCGATACAATTTACTTTACTTTTGTTCCTATTTCGCACAAAATCAGAGGTTACAACAATATAAACAACAAAATTTATTAATCGTAGTTGTCTCCTTTGATCCATCTCCATACAATTTAACAAGCGTATTTTGAAAAATCGCAGAGTCTAAAAACTTTTCATATACTAAATCAAACTAGAAAGCAATATATTGGTACTCAAAAACAAACCAACTATCTTTCTATTAGAAAAATCAAAACTATGCAAAATACAAGAATTAATCAGCATCCAATGCTAACACCTCAATTGGATGTCCATGAAGAAGTTGGTTACTTTGTTCTCAATTTCAAAAAGGTATTACTTCATATTATAAGTTCCATGAAGAACAGAATTTTCCAAGATTATTAAATGTGACAAAAACTGAAGGTTATGGTGAGGATTCAGCTGATATTAATTTTTTCTTTAGTGATATTGAAAATTCCCGGAACGCTAGCAATGCTAGTGTACTTTCAAGTTTTCGAAAAATATGACTACAATCGACTCTCGATTTAACATTACTTGATTTAATGTAACTCTCGATTTAACGTAAGTTTTGTCCGGTTCCTTGGATTACGTTATTTCGAAAGTCGACTGTATGTGCAATCGGCAGTGAAAATATGCCCTTTCGTCATATTAGATAATCTTCGTGATTTATTTTTTAAATGCTTATGGGGTACTTTGGTATTGTAAGGAGTTTTCATTTCCATATGTTCCCAGGAAAATTCAGACGATTCTGAAATATTTTTACGATTGTTTAGAATGTTAGAAACAACAAAAACGATGTTCAAAATATTATGAAAATGATTCATTTTTCCGATAACAAAAGAAAACGAAATTTCGACAACTTCGAGAATACAATTCGGAAATCGTGAGTAACAAAATTCAGCCAAGTCTAGTTATAGGTTTCTTTTTGAAAAACAAATTTGATAAAAAATAATGTTTTTGTTGCCCTCTCCAATTTTCGGAATGCCAGTCTCTGAAACAACTTATATATCGTCTTGAAGGTTTCAAAAATGTATTTAGAATCTCCTATCGATCTTTGCGAAATGCTTTTCTGAAGCGCATAAATAAAAAAGTATAAAATTTCGAAGATAAATAGTAGACAAAAGTATAGAAACATTCTAGTATTTAGATTGTTTTTAATTCTGTTAATTTTCTGTTGTAATTTCATCAATTGGAATATTTTTGTCGCGAAATGTGAGTTTGAAGCTCACCATAGTTAATTAATCTTTTGAAAAATGTTTTATGTATCGAAATTTTGTAATTTTCGGAAAATATTTCGTTTTAATAATTATTTTGAAGAAAACAGAGCAGATTCTGAATCATTATCTTAAAATAGCGTATATTTCGTTTCAAAAAGTTGATTTAAGTAAAACTTGTCCATATGAAGCTCAGTATTCTTTAATTACTTGTAATAAGCACTTGGACATCAGATTTTTTCATATATTTTGTATTACTAATCACTTCTACCTTAACAAAAGGTGTCGACACAGTCGAAGATGGCAGTAGTGAAGAACGGCAGATGAATCATCAATACAAAAGAGACAAGCGATCTTCTACACTTCACTATTAATGTGCCTGATTCGCGTTTTGTGTTTACTGTAATTATATAATGCTTTAAGTAATCGTAATATACTATGTATTATATATTATATCTTGCTTTGCCGCGACTGTTATAATTACCACTTTCTTTGGTTCAATTACCCAAGTTTGAGGGCAATAAAGAGACCGATACAAATCAGTAGTAAGAAGGATTACTACGTTTAGGAGAAATATCCTGGGATGGACGTTCGGAAATGGTCGCTATTTATCCTCTTTCTGCTCTCGTTGTGTCTTCAGATTTCCTCTCTTGAACTGAACACAACTGCGGTTAATGTTTACTATCCTGGATCAGACGGCATTCTTATCAAAGCTGTCCCAAGTGCCGATTCTCAGTTGGCTGAAAACACGTAAGTACATTCGAGACTTCAGTTTTATCTGGAATTACAAGCAAGTTTCAGATTTACTTTTTGTTACGGAGCAGTAAGCAACAATGATGAATGGAACTACTGTAATAAAGGTTATTGTGGTGTCCGAATATACATGGTTGGCAAAAAAGCTGAAGTTCGTTTCGGTGATGACCCTTTTATCACCAACAGTACCGAAGTTTTCCTCCAACTGACTGAAAACAGTATTGTTCTCAAAAATCCTAAAAAAGGCGACATCAGAAAAGCTATTGACTGTTTACCGAACATTAAAAAAGATGCCAACGGTGATGAATACGTTACCGTATACTTGGCCAACGACACAGGCACTGCTGAAGTGGTTGGCTTTTGATTTTCTAATTATTTATTTTTGTTTATTTACAGATCAATGGCGTTTTATGTACTTCAGGAGAAATTCCGACCGATTTCAACAACTCTCCTAACCCTGTTGTCGGATGGAAGATTAGTTTGCTTTTCGTTCTCGGTGCTATTATTTTTGTAATGTAAGTATTATATACTGAATTACAATCACTGTATTTATGACAGTTTTCTTGATTGGTGAGCAATAAATGGATATTGATTTGTTTCAAGGAACTAAAATGAGAGAAATTATTTATGGCTTTTAGGGCCATTCGCAAGTATTAAAAATATTTTCTGATGGGATGTTTTCAATTAATTTTTTTTAAATTTTTTAAATTAGCATCTTCCTCAAGTAATTCCTGATAGTTTCGACGTGAAGATATTTCATGGGAAATCTCCAAGGTTAATTAATCTATATACACAAAAAAGTGTAACTTTTAGTTAGATAGCAATTGCGAAATGAAAAATGTAATACAATCGTTACATTTTTCATGAATATTCAACATTTGTAACGAAAATTAAAAAGTAATAGTAATGATTTCGATTTGTTACTGGACCAAAATTATGCTTTTTTGTATGTAGATTTCTCCTAATATCTTACATAAATTATTCGCATAAAATCTAAATCCAAATATCTCTCGAAATCTTCAAACTCTTTATCTGTCCCTCTTTCAGCGTTTTCCTTCTCAGATGTTGTGTCTTCAATATTAAAATCAGAATCTATATGATATATAGTACTTTTTATTTAACTTTCTTCAATTATTAAAGTCCATGTTCCTTTTCATATTTGGCGATCAAATAAGAAAAACTGATCGGATTCTCTTCGAACGAGAGACTAGTCGTGTTGTCTGAAATCACTTTTATAACAATTAAAAAGTAATTAAAAACTCACGTTTCATTCCTTTGCAGTGGCTGATTTGGACTCTTCTGTACGGGTGTCCATTGTCGTCGATTCCATCAACAGCCAAGGCGAAGGAAGCCGTTGGACAGATAAAGTCCTCTGTCGAAATGAAGTTGTAGAGACAGTTTTGTCTCTGAATCATCGGAGAGGCCCAGAGGAGACTACTTTCGGCAAGATCATAGATTTGGGCAAACATGATGCTTCCGAAGTTGGCCTGGATCACAGCTGCGTTTCTGTTTGCTGAAAGAATAAAAAGTAAACAACTATTTAATTCATCAACTCACGTGGCTGAATAGGTGCCAAGTATCCAGTATTACTGTGTTGTCCATTGTCATAGCCCAGATCGTAGGTGAACGCAGGGTATACTGTCTGGGGACTGATTCCACGGACTGCCAAGTTGCAGAACGGATGAGCGGTAGTATTTGTGGAATTCATTGTCACTGTGTAAATGCCCGGAGGCAATGTAGAAGACCCCGATTGGGGACTCGCAGAGAACAAGTAATTAGTTCCTGTGGTTTTGATAACGGTGATAGGATAGAGAGTTCCAGTAGAATCCATGAGAGTGACTGAAACACGAATCATCGTGAACATGTCGAAATTGATTTTCGTGTTGGAAGCAGCGATTTGGATTTGAATAGAATGGGAAGAGCAGTCACTAGAAAATTAATAATTATATTAATGAGATACACTTAGGAGAAACGATCTTAAGGAATTTATCATATCTCCAAAAAATGTAAGGAATCTCCGTACTATCAACGTTGTGATACACGAAGCAATTCCATAGGACAAATTGTCTGTCATATGAGGTGGATAAATATTATCAACTTTGACGGACATAGAACCTCATCATTGAATGTTGGGGATTTGGAAAGTTTTCTTATTGATAAAGTTCCTTATGACGATGTTTAAAGATCAGTATGTCCTTATTTAACAATAACTCGTATTTAAAAATGAGAATTAAACTCACTGATAGGCTGCGAAAGCGACCGAGTAAGAGTTGTAGACGGATGCCCACTGGACCCACATAAAGGACTGGAGATTACTGTAATTGGCTACTTGGTAGAATCCACCTCCTGTGGCGAAGCTGAATTCATGAAGGGCTTCTATTTCTGGTCTGGTATAATCTGGAGCTCCTCCTGGAGGACCCTGATCCCCGATGAAGAAGAAGTTTACGGCGGGGTGTGTGAAGGACAAGAGATCAAGGACACTGTCAGTGTTGTAGTAATCTTCGGCAATACCTCCAGAAATGACGTAGACTTGGGATCTCTCCTTGAGGTCAGCTCCCGAACACGCTGAAGTGATTGCCTGGAGAAGAGCACGACCGTTTTGAGTCGAGTTGTAGATGTTATTGGTGACTTGGTTAACGAGGCCATTAATGAAATCATCCTTGTTCGTTGTGGAGATCTTGTTTGAAATGATGGATCCGTTATACTTGGAATCATATGCGACAACTCCGATGAAGTTAGTAAACCATCCGGGATAATTGGTTGTCGCGTTATTAATCAAGTTACTCAGGATGCTCTGGAGGTTATTCAAGACGCCGTCCATTCCGAGGGAGTAGGATCCGTCGAGAATGATCACCAATGTCTTGTCCTTGTTAGACTCGACAGGAGGAGTAGTGGTTCCATTGACACAGAGAGGAACCTCACAGAAGGTCCCGGTGTAGTCTGTATTGGCACAGTTACAAGTGACGTAGTTGCTAGCGAGATGGCCGTTAACACAGAAGGGCATCTGGCACTGCATTCCACCGTAGTGAGGAGGACACACACACTTGTTATCGTAGTAGACACCTCCATTGAAACAAGTAGTGTTGGCTACATTGTAGCAGAGAACAGGCTTGATTCTTTGGAAGGCATAGCCGTAACGATCGACACCAGTGTGCTAGAATTGATTCTTTTAAAACGATATTCGAAAATTCCATATTTCCATAAAAAAGATTTCTTCTCAACACGTGAACCGTTAGCGTAAAATTTTCAGAATATTTGTTTCGAAACCAAAGTTACCGTAGGACTCATTATTAATCCTCATGTTTTCAAGACAAAACTTAATCAAGGAACTTACCATGACCAACGATGCGTATCCAGGACAATTGAATCCATCAGTGACAAATTGATGTTTGCAACTGTCGACATCACGCTCAGTATACTTTTGAACTTGAACCATGCTGATATTCTGATTCGTGTTGTAGAAATGAGCGTACTGTAAGCTCCCAGTATCAGTATCGGTGAAGGAAACGAGACCAGTGATGTGGGAAGCAATGTAGTTCGTGTAGTTTCCATAGATGGGAGAAGCGTACCCGAAGTCACTGTGGACGTTGTTGACGTAGGTCGAATAGACTTGGATTCCAGATTGACCCCATACAGAGATTCCACAACCTCCATAGTAAGACTGCACATTGAGGGACCAGATTCCCTGATAGATGGGGTTAGAGTTAGCGTCATTGGGCATGTAGTCAGTGTTGTAAGCGTGTTTAACACAGGCAAACGGAAGCTGAGTATTGCAATCAATTACTGTCCATTTGTTGATGGAGGAATCTGAGACACATTGGCCGGCTGTGTAATTCGGTTGATTAGTACCCCAGTTGAGGTAGTTGATTGAGTTGAGAGGAAGAGGAGTGTTGCCAGTTCCTTGATCCCAGACGAAGGTTTGGTTGTCACTCCTGTCGTTCAACCCGATCCAGAACTGGACTGGTCCTGATTTGGCTGAAATAACGTTTTAAAAGGAATCGTTTTAGAACAATTATATAAAACTATTAGGAAAACGAATTTAAATCGATCATCAGTTAAAAAATGTGATTAGTCACTATTTTCAGTACAAAGTTCAATTTCTTATTTTTTCCAATTGTTCCATAACTTACAGTATAAATACTGCTCAACGTTAGTATCGAAGATTGTCGCCAAAATAGCTCCGTCCTTGGCACAAGCAGCTTGAGCATCAGTCCAAGAAAGCCGAGTTGGGGACAAATACCAGCATTTGTTTTCGAGATTTCTGTAGAATCCATCACAAGGAGAAATTACTTGATCCACCCTTGTCGAGACTCCATAGTCGGTATACACGGTTGTGACGAGTCCCGTATCCTTAGTTCCATTGGGATAAGTGTAAATGGGATCTCTATACAAGTCCGCATCGATCAGAATGTTGATAGATTGGGTCTCCGAATCCACAGGGAAGTAGAAGTTGACTCCATTGGGGAATGTGTTGTAGGAACAGTCAGGAACGTACTTTTCATAAATAAGACCACTTCTGAATTTAAGCGGAATTGTCTTCATGGCTCCTACTGCATTCGGGAGGGAAACAATGTAGACTTGTCCTCCGGTCATTCCTGCCAAAGTCCACATGTATTGCGGACCCGGATCAGTGAGAGGAGTGTTACAGGGGTAGGCATCGGCTTCAACAAAGTTGATTTGGGATTGAGTGGTCTCAAGTAGAAGCTGGACTTGATTAAAGATGGACTGAGAATCCTCCATAATGCCTCTCATGAAGATGTAATATATTCCATAGGTCTCTGCCGATGACAAGAAAAGGTAATTGAAAAGAGTCTGGAGGACTTGCAGGTTCTGACAGCTGGTCTTATTGTTGAAAGTGTTCTCCGCAGCGAAGTTACCGAAAGCAGTCAAGAAAGCACCAGAATCATCGGTACTGATTCTTTGTTTCATGACGCTGTCATCAAAGGTCACCAAAATGTACTGGTTAATCCATCTAGGGTGCTGCATAGTGATGTCCTGGATAGTCTGTGCCATTTGTAGCTGCATCTTTTGGATCATAGTTATAGTAGATCTCGAGTCATGGACGAAGAAAGTGAGAGACCTTCTGTAAGGACTAAAGTCTTCAAAGCTGGTCGATGAGCAAGTGACAATCTCGCAGAATTGCCCTGTGTACCCGGCTCTACATTGACAGTAAGATGTTAAACTGGTTCCATTGTTCTGGCACTGAATTGTTTGACACTTGTCTCCAGTGAAGCCGTTGGGACAGATGCAGTTAGTGGCGTTAGGGAAGTTGTGGTCGAAAACACCTCCATTTTGACAGCCTTCTGGGGAAGTAGGAATCGTCATGGCTGGAATGAAATGAGAATTAATTATTTGAGGTTTTCGGGGTTTTTATTAGCAAGGAAATAACTGTATTTGTAAAAATGAACGCTGTGAAACGGATTAGCATGTTTTAAACTTGACTACATGATATGGAAATGTATCTTTCACTTTTAATTACATTATGGCTAACTATATCGTTTTCTTTTTAAGATACGAACGAGTTCTTACGGATAATTTTTCTACTTTTCTTGTCATAAAAACTTACGAACAGAACAGTAGCTCGATCGAACTCTCTGAATCGTGTATCCCACACTGTCTGTCAGGAAGACACTGATATAGAACAACGCCTCTCTTCTTGAGCATATGAATCTCTCGAACAAATAATGGAAGTCACATTGATCACGGTAGAGACCGTTTCCTGCATAGAGAACAGTCCTGTTTCCGGTGAAGAAGTCATTAGACCAGACGATTGCTTCTGCGTAAACACGACTAGGGTTCTGGAACCCAATATTACTGACTCTCGCGACGACATTTGTGAGTTCATTATATCTTGGAGCTTTGGAAGAGAAGTCAGTGTTTTGATCCAGAGCTGTTCCGAGGAACAGAGAATAAGCAGAATCTCCGAGGATTCTGAACTGGCAAGGACTGTTGGCATCAGCGGAGATTTGCAAAACGTAGACTCCTTTAGTTAAAGTGTTGAACCTATATATGTAAGTGTTGCCGACAACTAAGGAAGCAAGCGGGTTGAGGGCTTGGTTCTTTGTGTTGTATACGGTAATCGTGAGGAGGTTTCCAGTAGCGATGATGTAGGCATCTCCTGTGGTGTCGTCGACGAAGAAGGTAGTATACTTCGATCCCAGAGAACACTGGTCCACAAAGTCATTCATAGCGAGAGATACGGTCTCTTCTATGGACACAGCAAGGTTAAAGACGACATTGGTAGCATTGCTGACAGGAACGTAGGAGACTAAACCATGGGTGAATTGGGCTAGTCTTCTCAGGTCTCTGTAGAGAGGGTCGTGGATGTTCAACGGACAGGTGGAGCTAGAAGAGTAAGGGATAATAGTGAAGATCTGGCCTTCATAGTCATTCAAAGTGGCGAAGAGAGCCGGACGATCATCAGGATCATTGGGGAGGACATCAGTGAACAGAAAAACTGGGCTTCGCTGAAAAAGTTTATCAATTTAGGAAATAGCCTGGAGTTATTGTTGATTTTTGCAGTAAAAACTTGTGTGATTACGGAAAAGTATTTGGTTACATTCATTTTTCAGATGACTGTGGGTGTTTCTATTCGGTAATTTCCTTCTATCAAAATGAAAAAAGAGAAATATAAGAAACAATCCAGTACTGATTTTGAAACATTTTACGACCACACACAAAAAGCGTAACTTTTGGTTTCTTAACAATTGCGAAATGTGACACAGTCGTCACATTTTTATGAATATTCGACAATTGTGACGAAAACTGTAAATAATAGTGACGATTTTCATTTGTTACTGGACTAAAAGTTACGTTTATTTTTGTATGCAGTCCGTATTTACATATTGGTTTTTCTGTGATAAAACAGAACTAAATTCTTAAGTTTTGTGTTTTCTAAATTCCCAATCTTTCTACTTAAAACCAACCTTGTACATCTTCACGCTTTCTGTAGTCACTGCCGTACTCAAAGCTCCATAGACAGAATCAGAGCAGTTGGTGTTAGAATCTATCGTTGTCAGGTTTCCGACGGCACTTACGAACTCATTGTAATTCGTAAATTCCTGATTAAAAGTCAAAGAATTGTTGCTGAATCCGACCAAAACGAAAGCTCTATAATATCCTGGATTGAGTGAATTAGCATATCCAGTGATCTGCAAAGCTGCCTGGTATACTGTAGAACTTATCACGGACTGCATCGAAGTACTGGTTCTCACGACGAAAACAAGTGCTCTGTTGTTGAGATCGAAATTACCGAAAGCCGGATTTTTGCAAGTAATGTCGGTGCAGAAGTTGCCACTGTATCCTGGGGCACAGGTACAATCTCCTTGAGGATTCAGGAACCCTCCATTGAAGCAAAGTTTGTTTTCGCATTGGTACCCGGTGTAGTAGACGGAGCAGAGACAAGTGCTATTGTTGACACCGTTGGTGATCTTAGTTCCTCCGTTGTAGCATTGTTGCGCCGGAGGAGGAGTAGTTGGGGGACCTAGAAAAATGAGGACAATTAATGAATTTTGAGAAATTTCCAAAATTAATAAACCCACTAGGACTAGCAGCATTCTGGCATCCGAAAGTATAAGTCCTCTGGAACTCCATTCCTTGGTTGTCATATCCGTTAAATTTCACTTTGTAATAATCAGCTCTAGTGCAAGAATAAACAGAAGAAAGCAGACTGGCACTACAGTTATACCGGATATTGGGGGTTTGAGGGGGGTACTGTAACACATCTCCGTTGTAGAAGGAAATCGTTTGAGTCGATCCGGGGAAGTTGATTCCTGTAGGTTGGGCTCCTAAGAAACTGGGTACATTGACTTTTGGATTCTGGAGAAGTTTCCAAGGAGTGTAAACCTCGAGTTCAACTTTGTCGTCCATGGGATTCGTGACGAATCCTCCATCGAAGAGAGTGCCTGTTTGGGCAGTGACTTGTACAGAGCAAGGAACAATATCGAGGGAAGAAATGCTTACAGTATAGTACCCAATCCCGTTGAACTCAGTGATTCTCCTAAAAGTGGCTTCAAAGAGATTATTTGTATCTGTATTGATATTGTCCGGAGTGAGTTGAGTTCCATCCGGTTTGTATAAAGACGCAGAAGGTCTCGACATCGTCGAAAGAGAGTAAACACTGATAATGAGAGCTTCGATGTAACTATCGACGGGTATGGTGAGATTTCCGGAACATTGCGAAGAAGTGGATAACTCGATTGCTTCTCCATAGCCGTCTCTTCCGTCATGGGGGGACAGGGGGGTCTTGTTTGTGCAGATTGCTGAAATTTTAGAGTTAGAAGGACTTTGAAATGGACCCCAACATCAGGTTGTAAAAAATATTCAATTTTCATTTTGTCTTCCAAAGAATATGCAAAATCGAAACTTTCGTGTTGGGAGTTCATCAAAGAGAAACTCTCGTCACGAAAAAGAAACATCATGAAGACTTTCGAAAGTTCTATGATTCCGAGAAAAAGCTTCTCTGATAAGGAATGTTTTGATAGAGTTAAAATGTTCTTGAAAGACAAGGAACCAAGCCCTTCAGTGAAGAAGACAGTACCTTTCGTGTTAGGATTAATTCTTGAAATGTACTGTCAAGAAATAAAGTAGAAAGAAATTGGTAAATAAAAATGTTAATTTTATCATAAATGTTGTTTGATTTATTTGAAGTTAACTTGGTTAATAAATTTTTAATTCAAATCTGATCGAAAAACAATTCAAACATCATTCGTGTCGGGACCAGAACTGTTGATTTCGGATTTGTGATTGAGTGCTGACAGATTTTGAATTAATTCAAATTCGAAATTTGGAAAGTTCAACATTGAATTAAATTTTTAAAATTGAAATTTAGAAAAACCAAATTCCAAAGTAGGTTTCAGAAAGTTGACAGTTCTGATAGATCATTATATTTATCTCCAGAAAACTCAAAACTAAAAAAATCGTTAAATAAAAAATTATCAGTCTCAACGCGAATGACGTTTAAAAGACTGTTAATCGAATCAATGATCGGAGAACCAAGTATCATTCTTGACAGGACTATTATTCGAAATCTGTTTTTAGAAAATAAAAAATCAGAAATTTCAGATTGAAAAAAAAATAAAATTCATCATGAATAATTTTTAAGTTTTTTTATAAAATTGCGATATTTTAATCCAAAATTAAAACTTACGGTTACTGCAAGTAGGTCCTGTGTACCCTGGCTGGCAATTGCCGAAGGCATCACCACTGGTAACGATATGACTTCTTTCCTGTTCTCCGATGAACTCGATTCCCGGTTCTATCTCGACTCCAGATTCCTTGAGCTTCTGATGACGAAGCCAGGTGGCGTGCTCCTGGGCTACTGTAACAAATTTAAAAAATAAAAAATAAATTTTTGTTTTCTAAGAAATCTAAAACTCAAATTTTCTCTTCAAGACCAAAAGCACTCACAATTTTCTCTAACAGCATCAGAGAACTCTTTATCCCCGAATCCTCTTACTGTAGACAGTAAAACTAAGAGGATAAAAGAGATCCTCAGAAGCTTGGGCTTCATTTTGGATCTTCTTCCTTGTGTTCCTGAAATTGAATAAAATAATTTTTTCTCCAAATCACATCAATGTGAAAATTTTTATCAGTGATCAAGCCAATTAGCCAACATAGGGTGTAGAAAGGGAATTCAATTAATGGAGCTGATAAAGCGGGTCTTTGAGGAGTCTTATCTTCCATTAGTGAAATAATCTGCTTCATTGGGGACGTTCAAGAATTAACAGGATATGCCGTTGTATCTGAACATTGAAAATGCCGGTATGCAAGAAAAGAAAAAAGGAAAATTCGGAATATGGAGGGATTCGTCGAAAAACCTGCAAAATTACAGTATTATTAAAAACAAAAATAAAAATTATAATTAATACGGAATTTTTTCAAAACGAATTTTCAGAACTTTTTGTTTAAGATGTTAATTTCGAAAAATCTTTATAAATTTTAAAAAATTTTAATTTAATAAAAAAATTGAAAAAAATGATTATTACTTAATTTTCTCAAATTTTCTAAAATGTTCAATTTTAAGTAATCTTAGAAGTCCCGATCGATTTTTGAAGATTTTATAAAATTTTAATTTAATAAAAAAAATTGAAATAATTATTAATACGAAATTTTCTCAAAATGAATTTTTTTAATCTTTTGGGAAATTTCAAAATTACCGATCTAAAATGTTAATTTTAAAAGATTTTTATGAATTTCAAAAAATTTTAATTTAATAAAAAAAATTAAAAAAATAATTAGTATAAAATTTTTTTGAAACAAATTTTTCAAATTTTACAGAATCCTCGATTTTGGACTTTTTTAGGTAAATTTCAGAATATTCTAGGAATTTCCATAAACTTTCATGCATTCCAAAACATCTCCAACATTTCTTATTAAATTCCGGAATTTTCTGATTTTTAAAAATTTAATTAATTAAAAAAATTCTCACCATTTGTTACTTTTTTTTTCTTTACACTTGAGTTTGTTGTTTTCGATCTTCAAAATACCGTAATCATAGTAAAAAAAATAAAAAGGTTCTTGTCTATTGGTCAGGTTACTGTGGAGGAACAACGAAACAACAAGGAGATGTTTGTGGTCGAGCCTGAGGCGTGTCTGCCAAGGTTTCGTCATGAACGTGTTTTCGGTGATCTTGGGTTGGTCCCAGATGGATTTGCAGACGGTTTTCGAAAAATGAGGATGGAAAGGGAGGGGATTAAGATGAGGACTAAGAGAAGGCTGGATGATCCCATGGATAGGATCAAAATGCAAACAAATCTAAAAAGATAAATTTTAAAATTTTAAAAATATTTTTATCCAAATCTACAGTACTTCTAAAAACATTTAAATAAAATTTTAACTATGGTTAAAAATTATAAAAATCGAATTTTAATATTTTCTAGTTTTAAAATTGTTAATAAAAAAGTAATTTTAAAATTAATTTTTTTTAATTTTCAATATTTTTTAAAATTTTTGTAAAAGTTCGAAATTTTTAATAAATTTATTTTAAAACTTAAAACTTACATTACTTAATCTAGGTGGTACAGTATTCACTCTTCCAAGATGGGCAGAACTCAACAAAATCACGTTGACCCCTACCAGTACCCCACTGAGGATAATCGAAAACCAGATGACGAAATAATGATACAGTAACGTGCAGACCCTCACGCAATTTTTACTGAACTTGTGTCGATGGGCGAGGGAATCTATTCTGCAAAAATAAAATCGCCAACATGGAGCACAACAAACAAGTCCCCATCCGATGTAGATTACGGTAGCCAACAGTAGACAAAGTAGTCTTTTGAAAGTGAACTTGACACAAGCAACACTCCTATGTACAAAGATGGAGGTGATTTCGTAAATCCTTTCGAAGAGTTTTTTCTTTTCATCTGTCATGAAAATTTTCGTCGTCATTCTCTGGTAGTCTATACCGTAGACTTTCGAAATTGCGTACCGCATAGGCCAAGATTCGTCTTTCTCGTCGAGTCGACCCCCATCTGACATGCTTATCGAGGACTTGACATAGTCCATGATCCCCGGAATAGGCTTGACATGTCTCGAAGCTTTCCTTTTGAATCTGTCTCCGAAAATGAATCTTCTGTAAGAAAAGTAGAGCATAACCAATCTCCACATGATGCTGATTATGATGCTAACGGAGGAAATTACGATAGATTGATGTGACTATAAATTCTAATTACTTCTGTAAGGATGGATTAAATTCTGCAACCTTAGTCCTGACACGAATAATGGTTTCATCACTTCTGGTGCTGCACACAAAAAGGGTGCATTAAAAGGCTTTAATGTATCGGACACATCAGAGCTGTTTTATTGTACCGATGTATTACATACAATATACTGATATTGTATTTATTGTACCGATATATTGAATAAGATATATCTGATATATTAGAGCTGTTTTATTGTACCGATGCATTACATACAATATACTGATATTGTATTTACTGTACCGATATATTGAATATAATGTATCTGATACACCAAATTTATCTTAATGTATCCATACATTATGTACCATGTACCCTTTTGTATGTGTTAGTAACCGTTTCTGGATATATTCTTAATCATTTTTATACCTAGTTGTTGCGAAAGAATCAATTTTGTCAGAACATAATCAACTTAGAGAACACATTCCTGAAACAAAAAGTCTCCCTATATCAAGAAACTATTACACTGCAGTTTAAGCGGTTTGTCAGTTGTAGTGTTAGTTGTGGTTTATTTGTTGTGCTAGTTATATTATTACTTATTAGAGATTTTTGTTGTTTGTTTCGATCTTATATCACAACATTAGATAGGTAGAATCAAATGCGAACTTCTGCCACGAAAGTTTACCAGGGTGGTATCAGTTTCTATCATTTTGGAATTAGTTTTGTAGTGTTGTTTATATATGATAGCTATCGTTAGATAAAGAGCTGTTAAGAAGTTTTGTCTGTCTCGTCGCTAGAAGTCTACATCGATTAGTAGATGTAGAAAATGTATAGAAACTTAGTGCCATAGGAATCACAAAAGTACCCAAAATCATAGAATACAGTATCGGAAAAACTAAAACTATTATTCGCGGTGGGACTAAGATTAGATATTTTTTGATTATTGAATAAACTTACAGCCAATTCGGGCCATCTGCAAGAAGTCAAAAATAAGAAATTGATGATGGTCCAAGGGAGGTCCCTGAGAATCATGACCAAGAAGGCGACCCTGAAGTTGTTGAAGCTCTGGATCCATTCTACAATAGCTTCGTAGATGACAGCAAACCCGTTACGGTAAGGAGTAAAGTTGATTCTCTGGACAAAAGCATTCTCCATGCAGAGGGCCTGGAGCAATTTCGATGACAGTTATTTTCGACAAAAATTTAAAAAAATATACAAAAATTAAGTTCCAATTTTTGAGTAATTTTTCGATATAAAAAATACAGTATTTTAAATATTGATTTATAAAACTAATCAAATATTAAAAAAAGCAGTTTTTGAACAACTTTTGACTTTCGAAAACAGTAATTTTAAAAATTTGAATTTTTTCGGAATAAAACATACCAGTAGCAGTCCGTTCAACATCGATCCGGTGACGGCTACAGTAACTAAACCGACACAAAACCAAGGTTCTAAGGGGAATGAAATAACATCACCAGCAAGAATAAAGTACACATGAATCCAGTCGACTACAGAATTCATCAAATAAATCAGAAACGACACTGCGTAAAGAGTGTGCATCGTTCTTCCCGTCAGGAGCGGGTTTATGGGTGAAATTGACCCTAAGCCCGAGGCGTAAAGGGTATTCAGAAGGACAAAAACATTTCCTTTCTTTGCAGACAGTGTAGTACTTTTGATGGAACCGTTCGTGGTGGATTTCCTGGAGATCGAAGGATTTGTAGGCAGCATTTCGATCAAAAAAGATTCAAAAATTGCGGACTTGACAAAGAATGGCCAGACTGGAGAATTTGAAAAGGAAACAATCTGGAAGAAGACCAAATTAAAGACCATTGAAGACACGCGACACTTCCGTTGAGGAGAAAACATTTTTGAAGACGTTGCAAAAACAAAATTATCGCTTTAAAAGAGCAAAAAGCAAAACAAAAGTGTTTTTTTTATTTTGACAGTTGAGTAGTTAAATAAAAGGTTGAAAAGCAAAGATTCCAAGTTGTAACTAATTTGAATAAAAAAATAAATTTTTCTAAAAAAAACAAAAAAATCAAGGAAATAAAGAAGTTTTGTGGTTTGTTTTTGTAGCGCAGTGGTTGAGTTTCTGTTTTGAAGCACGTGATTGATTCCCAGTTCAGACCCGACTTTGTCACAACTTAGATCCCTCCAGGTGGGTCTTGGCAGCATGGAAGCTGGGGATAACAGTGGACAACATAATCATTACTTTTCTGGAACCTTACTAAACGGGTCCATCGGATTGTCTACAACTCTTCTGACTTTTTAGTGTTACAGTACATGTACATTTTTTGGATTTTTGAAGTTTAGTTTTGAGAAGTTTTCGGAATTTTAAAAGTAGATTTTTGAAATTCTTTAAATCTTGCGGAAGTTTTCAGAAACTGATAGAAGCTTCTGGAGATTTCTAGAATCATCTAAAATCAAGAATTTTAAAGCTTTCTTAATTTTTGAAAAATTGCGATTATTAAGATAGAAACAGGAAGAACATCATTGATCTTTATTCAACAACAAGCCAAGACGATAATTATTTATCACAGAAGAAAATTGAAGATCTTATTCATAGGTTACAGTATTCTATACTCTTTGATATTCAGGCCATCTCTTCAGGTTTTTTTTCTAGTCTAGTTCCTATCCTAGTACTGATCTTTGCTCAACAAAGCAAGACGATAAATATATTTCTTACATTCGCGAAAGACAATTGAAAATCTTACTCATACCCCTCTACAATATTCTATACTCTCTGATATTCAGGTCTTTTTTCTAGTCTAGTTCCTGTCCTAACACTGATAAAATTCACTTTTGATTTTTTAAATAAAACAATAATATAGTTCAAAATTGGACGTCTTTTAAGTTTAAAAATACTTTTTTGAAACTGATAAAAAACAAGAATTAAACAACTAAATAATTTTATAAATGTTTAAAACGTCATGAGAGAACGGACTCTCGACGCGAAAGTTCCTGAGAAATACGGTAGTCCTTTCGTCTTGTTTTTTAGTATTCTTTGTAAAACAGGAAATTTTGATATCGATAAAAAATAAAAAATTAAAAGGTTGAAAAATTTTATGTTTAAAACGTCATGAAAGAACGGACTCTCGACGCGAAAGTTTCTGAGAGATACGGTAGTCCTTTCGCATTGTTTTTTTGTATGATGAATGATTTTTTATATCATAAAAAGTCTTGATGTCTTGTACACTAGTTTAGTGCTGTGGCAGAAGCAATAGTTCAGTGGTCAAAATTCCGAACAAAAATGAGAAACTTCAAAGTTCCGACTCCAATCGCCGTCGTTGTCAAATCGCCATCAACGATGGTCTACGAGTCGGAAATAACATTCTGCAATCAATATAACTTTATTCTGCGTAACAAAGAATAGAGTCGTTACGGGTTGTAACATCGAAGAGTTTTTGAAATAAAAAATCCGAAAAAAATTGTGCTTCAAACTCCGATTGTCAACTTCGATAATATCAAGTTCGAACTCAACATTAAAAGTCAGAAATTGCGATTGAAGTTGATATTCAAAGTCTGAGGTTGAAGTTCAAAACAAAAATTCAAAGTCAAAAATTAAGATTGAAGTTGATATTCAAAGTCCGAGGTTAAAGTTCGAAATCAAAGTTGACAGAGTTTGAGATTGAAGTTCGAAATCAAAGTTGATGATCGTAATTTGAGGTTAAAGTTGATAATCAAAGTTCGAATCAAAGTTGATAATCATAATTTAAGGTTAAAGTTGATAATCAAAGTTCGGAATCAAAGTCAATTATCGTAATTTGAGGCTAAAGTTGATAATCGAAGTTCGAAATCAAAGTTGATGATCAGAGTTTGAGGTTGAAATTTGGACTTTTCGTCCTAAAACGCGGTTTGTGGCTTATGTTTTAATTCGAAAAAATCAGATATCAAGTTTTGTCAATTTCGATAGGATTTTTGAAATATAAAAATCTACAAATGCTATCTTAAGACGAAAAATTCAAATTCCGATTTCGGACTCTGTCAACTTTCATAACGCCGAGCAGTGGTCCCGACACGAAAGTGAGTCTTTCGCAACTCTCAGTGCTGTTTCGTTTCATTCATTTTAGTTCTTGATTTCCTGTCGTTTTCATTTTTGTTTTTTTACATTTTGTTACTCAAGATGGCTACAACGATTCCGGGATCTCTCGTCAACAAAACCAAGAAACAGTTTCTTGGAATGGCCGCTCCTGCAGGTTATGTCGCAGGTGTAGGTCGAGGTGCTACTGGATTCACGACCAGGTCCGACATTGGTCCTGCTCGAGATGCGGATGCTCCTCCAATGGCTGAAGCAATGGCAGCCGCCGCCGCGAAGAAACCTAAACTCGATGAAGACGTCGAGGACAACACTCCAGAAACCGAAGACTACAATGATTCCAACTTCGATGCTTTCGAAGGATACAGCGAAAGATTATTCTCCAAAGATCCTTATGATGAAGAAGACGAGGAAGCTGATGAGGTTTACCACGCTGTGGACGTGAGGATGGATGAAAGAAGACGACTCCAAAGGTGGGTTCATATATCAACTTTTAAAATCCCACTGATATGGCAGAACAACTTGTTTTCGAAGGGTTATTTGGATGTTAGTTGAAATTTTTAGGGCATTTATTAATAGTTTCATATATAAAAATCGGTCCTCGAAAATAAGTAAAGGGTCAGGCATCCTATTTACCCAAATTCAAAATTCCCTAGATCTGGACAGAATATAGTTCCAAAAAACCAAACTTCTAAATCATCGCATAGAGTACTTTTGTGAAAAATTTCTTTTTTTGCTTTTATAATAGTGATTGTTTTTTCAGAGAGGAAAAATACCGACAAGCAGTTGAAAAACTCCGAAAAGAACAACCAAAAATCCAACAACAATTCAGTGATTTGAAAAGGAAATTGGCTGAAGTTTCTGAAGAAGAATGGGCCGCGATCCCAGAAGTCGGAGACGCCAGAAACAAGGATAAACGAAATCCTCGAGCCGAGAAATTCACACCTGTTCCAGACTCGATTATCGCAATGAATATGGGTACGAATCAAGTATCCAGTATCATGGATCATAGAGTTCAGTCTGGATTGATGACTTCGATGGGATCTGGCATGACTTCCACGTTCTCTGGATTCGCGACTCCAATGGCTCAAGCTTTCTCCGGAATCAAAACATCACTGAATTCCGGAACTTCGACGGATTTGGATTTGCAGAAAATCGGACAAGCAAGAAATCGGCTGATGGATATTCGACTAAATCAGGTAAGAACAATATCATGTAGTTGACCGTAGTTGTGAGTATCGAATGATGACAGTTAGCTGTGTGACGCGCGACTCCTAGCTATCTGGATCTCTTCGGAGCAAAATTGGGATCGAGAAATTGAAGATCTTGGTTTTGATTGAGATTGTTTGGGGGAAATTACAAAACACTGCCGGGTGGCTGCACCAGATATTGTTCATGTTGAAGCTTTGGCAGTTGTTTTACACTTTTTTAAATATCCCACTTTCAATATCCAGACATAGTTATTGTAGTAAAAGTCTGCTTTGCGGATGATCACAAAGTTTTCAATCTGACGATAGTTATGTCGTTGAACTACAAAAAGCGTTGAATTAATTTACTAATAATTCATTTCCAGGCTTCCGATTCTGTCTCTGGACAAACAGTTGTCGATCCTAAAGGTTACTTGACAAGTCTTCAGTCGATGATTCCTCAATATGGTGGTGATGTGAACGATGTCAAGAAAGCTAGACAACTCCTCAAATCTGTGAGAGAAACGAATCCAAAACATCCGCCTAGTTGGATTGCTTCAGCTTCTCTAGAAGCTACTGTGGGCAAGATTCAAGTGGCAAGAAACCTTATTCTTGAAGGTTGTCATGAAAACCCGACTAGTGAAGAACTTTGGCTTGAAGCTGTTCGTCTTCATCCGCCAGAAGAAGGCAAGAAAATTGTTGCTACTGCTGTAACTCATAAGAGAAATTCTGTCAAGATTTGGCTCAAAGCTGCAGAGTTGGAAACTGAAAGAAAAGCGAAACAGAAAGTTTTACGAAAAGCCCTTGAAAATTTACCCAAATCAGTTCAACTGTGGAAAGCTGCTGTTGATCTTGAAGATGCAGAAGATGCTAGATTACTTTTAACAAGAGCAGTTGAATGTTGTCCTGCAAGTGTGGAATTATGGTTGGCATTGGCGAAATTGGAAACATATGAAAATGCTCGTAAAGTTTTGAACAAAGCTCGTGAACATAATCCTGCAGATAGACATATTTGGATATCAGCTGCACGATTAGAAGAAACTAGAGGAGAAGCAAATAAGGTCGAGATTATGGTTTCTCGAGCTATTAGTTCGTTAACAGCAAATAAAGTTGAAATTAATAGAAAACAATGGATGGAAGATGCTATTGATGCTGAAAAAGCTGGATGTAAATTAACTGCTCAAGCAATTATTAAAAATGTTATGTCTATTGGAGTTGAAGAAGAAGATAGGAAACATACATGGATGGAAGATGCAGAATGGTTTATAAGTGAAAAAGCGCCTGAATGTGCTAGAGCTGTTTATGCATTTACGCTTAATGTCTTTAATAAGAAAAAAGGAATATGGAGATCAGCAATATTGTTCGAGAAAGAACATGGAACAGTTCAATCTTATGAGGATTTGTTGAAAAAAGCTACAGAATCATGTCCAAATGCACAAGAATTATGGTTAATGTATGCTAAATCTAGATGGTTGAATGGTGATGTTGTTGGAGCGAGAACTATTTTATCTAATGCTTTTGAATTTAATCCTGATTCAGAAGATATATGGTTAGCTGCTGTTAAACTTGAATCTGAAAATGGTGAACATGATAGAGCAAGAAGATTGTTGGAAAAAGCAAGAAATAAAGCTCCATCAGCAAGAGTTTGGATGAAATCAGCTAAATTGGAATGGTGTTTGGGAGAATTAAAAACAGCGAAAGACTTGATTACAGAAGGATTGAGGATGTATCCTGATTTCTCGAAATTTTATATGATGATGGGTCAGATTTTAACACAAGAAGGGAAAATTAAAGATGCAAGGAATGCTTACCAGGAAGGAACTAAAAAATGTCCTAATTGTATTGAATTGTGGATTCTTCTTGTTAGATTTGAGGAATCTCAAGGACAAGGTGTAAAAGCAAGATCGGATTTGGATAAAGCTAGAGTTAAGAATCCTAAAAATGAATTTTTGTGGTTGGAAAACTTTAGAATTGAACTTCGTGAAGGCAAAAAACAAGTTGCTCAAAGTGTCCTTGCTCGTGGTCTTCAGGAATGTGAAAAATCAGGATTATTATGGGCCGAATCTATATTTATGGAACCAAGACATGCGAGAGGAACTAAATCAGCAGATGCTTTGAAGAAATGTGATGATAATGTTCATGTTTTATTGGCGGCAACGAAGATGTTATGGTCAGAAAGGAAAATTAAAAAAGCTAGAGTATGGTTTGAAAGAACAGTTAAATTAGATAAGGATTTTGGAGATGCTTGGGCGTATTTTTACAAATTTGAAAGTATTCATGGAACAGAAGAGGAAAAAGAAGCAGTTAGAACTAGATGTATTGCAGAAGAACCAAGACATGGGGAAGTTTGGCAATCTGTGGCTAAAGATGTGAAAAATTGGAAGAAAAAAACAGCAGAAGTTTTAGAAATGGTTGTGGCAAAATTAGAAGTTCCAAAATGATTATTTTGTTAATTTGTGTATTTATAAATGATCTCTAATAGAGGAATATGATGATGAGAACGTTTTTAATGCGTTTTAATATTTTTTGTTTTTTTTATTTTTTTTATTTTTATTTTTAGATGAGAAGATTACAGTTATTTCTGCCTTCTTTGAGACAAATTTCCAGGGTGAATATCAGACAATGTTCGTCAAGTTCAGAAAATCAGGAAATAGCAGAAGTTAAAGGACTTGCTTATAATCATGTTGAGAAGAAAAAAGGACTTTATAAACCGCAACATAGTATTGAAGAACAAATTAATTATATGAAAAGTCAAGGTTTGTTTTTTAAAATGTTTTTTTGGGCTTTGTGGAATTGCGATGATTAGAACGTGCCACAGAATCATCAAACGGATAATGATGATATGTATGATGAATTTCGGCACAGGGGCCAGATGAGCAATAGTTATTGGGAAATGAGTAAAAAAGTATTTTGAATTGGATTTGATTAGAGTTTTTTAGTCTATGAGAATACTTACAAGGGTCTGCCGATTTATAAATGGTACAGAAGAAATATCAAAGGTCAATTGGCTATTCAACCTCCTCCTAGAATGTTTTGTATTGATAAGGAAGGGAAATTTAACGTTAATCATGCTTGTCCTGTTTGTCGGGATGAGTACTTGTTTTTTGATTATAGAGTAAGTTGTTTTTTTACTTGAGATGATGGTAATTGTTGTTTTTTAGAATCCTGATTTGATTAAGCAGTTTCTAGAACCTGGAACGGATCTACCGATGGAGATTTTGAAGACTGGTCTTTGTCGGGAACAGTATACACTGTTGCAAGCTCAGTTATTGAAAGCTAAGGAACATGGGACTATACCGTTTGCTATAGAATTTCGGTATTTTGATTACAAATTGTATTATCCTAATTGGAGAGGATCGGCTAAAGAGGAGTTTGATGAAGAAGAAATCCCAGGAAGAACGATGACCGATATCTATGACATGCATTCTGATCCTCTGGTTGAATTTCCTGAACATCATAGAGATGGTGGTAATAACTGGGATGAATGGTGGAAAAGACATGAGAAATTTGCTAGAAAAGCTAAATAACTTTAGTGTTGGGATTTTTGTTGGTTGTTTAGGTTATGAATTTATAGGAAAGAAATTTGGTTTATCCGTTATCAAGTTGTTGGGAGATTTGTGATGGATCAAACGTGTTTTTAATTCTTTGAATTTGCAAAGTTTGTCTTTTGATGTGGATTGATTTCTTGGATAATGATTGGAGAAGAACTGAGAGGGGACTTTAGTCACTGTTAAGAGAAAAGAAATGGATAGTGACTGGGAAGGTTTGGTTTTATTTGAAAATGGATGCTATCCAAATTTTTACTGAAGCTGTTTTTGAATAGCTTCTGACAGCTTCAGTAAATAGGATAGTGGTTATGATTGTAGTTACTATCTAGAAGGGGATTGATAGTGACTAGGAGAGTTTGATGTCGTGTTGGAAATGGACACTATCCAAATTTTCACTGGAGCTGTTTTTGGATAGTGTTTGAGAATTTTTATTTTGAATAAAAAATGGACACTATCCAGATTTTCACTAGAGCTGTTTTTTGAATAATTTAAAAATTTCAATGAGGAAACAAATAGTGATTAAAATTCTTCAATTTTGTTCTCTATATTCGTCATTTGACATTCACGGTTTGTGAACAAAATTCAAATGTTTATTTTTTGAATTTTTAAAGTTATAAAATTCTATTTCGAAATTTGAAAAACGGAAATGATGGTGAAATGTCGACAGTAGATCAGTCCAAGATTTAGTGGCCTTAGTGTCTAGAAAAAGAGAGATGTTTGGCCAAACGAGGTCAGCTGAGCAAAGTGCCAGAGGCTGCCAGCTGAGTAAACTGGCATGAGGAAGGCAGAGTCTTTTACTCCTGGCTGTTTCTGAATTTCAAATTAGTGTTGTCCTCGAAAATGTTGGTCAAAGTTTTTGATGAAAATAAAAAATTATTGGTTCATGTAAGTTTTTTCGGAACATAATTATAAAATTCAATTTTAGTTACATTTCAGTCACTATTATTTTTTAAATTTTAAAAATTATTATTTAAAATCATTTTTAATGAAAATTTGGTGGTGTCCATTTCTGACCTTTCAGTTGTTAATTTTTTATTTTGAATAGTGACTAGATTTTTAAATTTCAGTCACTATCCAAAAATCAGCTTTAATAAATTTAAAAATAGTGTTAATTTTTAACTCAAATTGCATCTTTCCAATCACTATTCATTTTGTTTTGAATAGTGATTAATTCTTCTTTCAGTCACTATCCAGAGATCATCTCCTGTGAGGAATAAATAATGATTGATTTTAATAAACATCTTGTTGTCCAAATGACTTTTTGTTTTCCTCTTATTTTTCATCGTTTACAAAATATCCTTGTGATCGCTTCTTTCCGAAAATTGATCGAAATTTTTCATATTGAAAATTTTTTTGAATAAACTTGTTCTTATTTTGCACTGGAGATTTTTTGATTTTCTCAAAAATGATGAAATCATAGTCTGGTGATCTCGACGAACAAAAAGTGATTAATTATTTTAATCCAAAAATGAAAGATCTTTGATATGAAAAATTATTTTTTAAAATATTTGACATTTTTTAGATTGATTACCTATTTTTTTGAATTGTCTACCATTAATTAGGTTTCGTGAAAAATTATGACATCACTAAGTGTGAATGTACTTGTTTTGTCGTTTTTATTTTTATTGAGATTTTCGAATTTAATATTTTTGATTTTTTTAAATTTTAATTATTATTTTTATTGAAACTTTTCGAATTTAATATTTTTGATTTTTTTAAATTTTAATTATTATTTTTTATTAAAAATTTTCGAATTTAATATTTTTGGTTTTTCAAATTTTAATTATTATTTTTATTAAAATTTTAAACGTAATGTTTTTGATTTTTAATTATTATTTTTTAAAAATCTTTGAATAGCTGTTTTTAAATTTTTTAAAGAAATTTGTAGTTTTAATTTTTATTGAAATTTTTGAATACAATATTTTTTATTTTTTAAAATTTTTAATTATTTTTTTTATTTTCAAACGTAATATTTTTTATTTTAATTATAATTTTTATTAATTTTGATTTCCTTTGTAAAATTTCGAAATTTTTAATAATAAAATTGTCTGTAATTCTCTTAGAAAATTTTAATTATAAATAATTCATTAGGTTTATTTTTAATTATTAATAAAGTCAAAAAAATTCTATAATTTAATTTAAAAAAACAATATTTGAAGGTTTTTAAGTGTTGATTATGGTAGTTATAATATCAATATTTAGGTATAGTCATCAATTCTGGAAGATGGATAAATTTTTTTTATTACGTATGTCTTAATCCAAAGGTTTCTGAACATTTGTAGACAGTAATAATTCTGAAAAATTAATTAAGAAAAGAACTTTCGATTTCGAACTGGATTTGAACCGATTTCGACCTAATTTGAGTTTGAAAATCGGGGGATCTAAATTCCAAAATTAAGAAAGTCAAATTTGCATCAACTTATTGAATTTCAACTCTGGAAAGATCAAGTTTAAAAAATTAGATTATCTGAATTCCAAAATTAAGAAAGTTAAATTTGCATCAACTTATTGAATTTGAACTCTAGAAAGATCAAGTTTGAAAAATTAGAGTATCTGAATTATAAAGTTAAAAAAATCAAATTTGTATCAATTTATTAAATTTGAAATTCAGAAGCATCAAATTTGAAAAATTAGATTATCTGAATCCGAACTAAACTGTTAATTTCAAAAAAATCAAATTCGAAAAACTGACGATTTTGGTAAATTCATCCTCTCAGGTCTTTTATATCGTATTATTTTAAAATTAATTTTGATCAAAAGACAGATTTTTCGATTACATTTTTATAATAATTTTTTATTTTCAGTCCCAAATGGAAGATCCAGAAAAAATAAATCCATGCAGTTTTGCCAAACTTCCGGATGATCTGGCTAAGATGGAACCGATGATATTGGTCGAAACCGAACTTCTTCCTGTTGTTAAAACGACATCTCAATTCACAAAGCTCTCCCTCAGGCAATGGATAGCGGTAGGAATGCTGGCTGCTGCCAATCTGTTTTCGACGATCGCCTTTAGCTGTATTGCTCCTTTTTTTCCTAACGAAGCTCAAAAAAAAAATCTCAGCACGACAGAAATCGGCGTTATTTTTGGGATTTTCGAGTTGGTGATGTTGATAGTCTCTCCTTTCCTCGGAAAATATGTGAGTTTTTAAATATGAAATAATATAAAAAAACTGAGTGAAAAAAGTTTAATTTCAGTCACTATTCTAGAGGCTCATTGGAATTGTTAAAGTTAATAACAAAGTAAAAATTCAAAAAACAAGAATAGTGTCCAAATTCAGTCACTATCCATTTTTTTGAAGCTTTTTATAATAGTGAATGAAAAAACCTAATTTCAGCTTAAAATAAATACTATTCTACTTTTTTACTTAAGCTGATTTTGGATAGTGACTTTGGAAATCTCAACAGAAAAGATAGTGTCCAAATTCAGTCACTATTCATTATCCAATTAGAGCTGATTTTGGATAGTGACCAAAAAGTTCAAATTTTAGTTGAAAGTAGACACTATCCATTTTTTGGGGGGATGTTTTTTGAATAGTAATTTTAAAAATTCCAAAAAAAAGATAGTGTCCAAATTCAGTCACTATCCATTATCTAATTAGAGCTGATTTTGGATAGTGACTTTGACAGCTCCGGAAAAAATAGGATAGTGACTAAAAAGTTCAAATTTTAGTGGAAAGTAGACACTATCCACTTTTTTGTGGGGATATTTTTTGAATAGTAATTTTGAAAATTTCAAAAAAAAAATAGTGTCCAAATTTATTAAAATAATCAGTGTACTTTGATACTCCTTTCCGATCTTCTGAATGCTCTTATTTATATAGTTCCCAGTTTTCAGCTGCATCTGTTCGGTGCCAAGAGAATATTTTCCTTCGGAATCTTCTTCACTGGAATCACAGCTGTGGCTTTTGGATTTTTGAATCTTCTTCCACCAGGCCCAATGTTCTTCTGGACAAGTCTTGGAATCAGATGTGCTGAAGCCTTCGGAGATGCTGCTTTCGTGACTTCATCGTTTGTGATTTCTGCAAAGTGTTTCCCAGGAAGAATAGCCACCATCGTCGGGGTCATGGAGACGTTTGCAGGTCTAGGGTACACAGTCGGGCCTGTCATTGGAGGAGTTCTCTACGAGTACGGTGGATTCCAGATGCCTTTCTTCGTCTTGGGAGGAATAATGATATTCGCCAGTGTTTGTTCGATTTTCGCCGTGGAGGACTTTGAAGAATCCCCCGAGACTTCTAGTCCAGGATTCCTCAGGGGGATTCTCAAAATTCCTTTCATTTGGATTCTGCTTTTCGCGGTGGTTTTGTCTTCCGTTTCACTTTACTTTCTGGATCCGACTTTATCCGACCACGTAAAGCCCTTCGGTCTCACCGCGACTCAAGTCGGATTCTTATTCCTCCTCTGCGGGGGTATCTACACAGCCACAGCCCCCCTCTGGGGTTTGATCGTGGACAAATGGAGATGTTTCAACATACTGATGTCATTCGGAGCTCTCGCCACGATTGTTTCAGTAATTCTACTTGGTCCAACTCCATTTTTAAATTTCGAAAAAAACTTATACATCATCGGAATCTCCCTGGCGATCATGGGCATGGCCGCTGGAGCCCTGTATATCCCGACTTTTGAGAAATGTATAGACACAGTAAAGTAAGTCTAAAAGAAAAAAAATAATTTAGGATTACTTTTAAAAAAATTTTTCCGTTCAGGAATCGTCCGATGGTTTAAATTTTTTTCAATTTCAAAAATAATTTTTTTTACTAAATTGTATAAAAAAGTGGAATAATATCTGAAAATTCTAAAAATATGAAAATTAATAAAAAATAACATAATTTTAGTTGGAATTTTAAAGTTAAAAAAATGATGAAATAAATGATTCTTGAACGGAAAATAAATTTTTAATTACTTGGTAAAATAATTTAAAATTACTTTAATTTTTGTTTTTATTTTAAAAATTAAATTGATTTTAATAGTTTTAATTTATTAAATTTTAAAATTAATTATTAATTTTTATTTTTTTTAATTAAATTGATTATTAATTTTTATTTTTTTTAATTAAATTGGTTTTTAATTTTTTAATTAATTATTAATTTTTTCAGAGAACATGGTTACGAGGATTCTACTCAGACTTATGGTTGTGTTTCTGGAGTTTTCCAATCTGCATGGTCCACTGGAGCTTTCATCGGTCCGACCCTCGGGGCAATGAGTGTTGACTTAATCGGATTTCCTTGGACAACTACAATAATCGCTGTTTTTAATTTCATTTTCTTCCTTATTCTTTCATTTTATCAATTGAGCTTAAAAAGAATAAGATCCGAAAAACGGCATATCAAAGATAAAACTGTCATTTATTAATGTCGAAATTACATATACATAAAAACGAAGATTTTTGAAAAATTAAAAAATTAATTCTTTTGATTAAAGCTAAAAGATATATGAAAGAAAATGCACTTTGAGAAATCTTTAATTATTTAATAATCAATTCATTGATTTTGAGGAACTAGAAATTACATAAATAACATAAAATTTGTTTTAGTTTTGTCGCGCCAAAAATTTAAAATCTCGCGTCATTTTTGAGAGCTTTTTGGTGTGCTCACAACTAACTGTTGTTAAAGCGATTGATATTAGCTGCACAGTATTGAGATTGAAGTAGCTGAGAATTAAGGAAATCCAAAGTTATTAAAAATAAAAAACTTTCTTTACTTTTATCCGATATTGTATAAGCACGTGGTAAAGTAAACGTCATATCACCTGGTTTTTAATTATTTTTTAGACTAATAACTTTGATATTCTCGAACATCATTAGATTTGATATGCTTTACTTAATTTTTGATCATATTGTAAAATACTCAAAAACCCAATATATTATCAATAAAAACACTCCTTGATCAAATAGCTCATACTTGTTCAACGGCTAATCAGTGGACAAGAAAAGAGCTTACTTGGAGTGTACAGATGTTCATGAGTAGGATATCTGTAGGTAGGTAGAATTAAGCTTTTTCACCTGTTTTATGTAAAAAGTAAGACCTTTGCTATAAGTTGAAAAATAAAAGTTTTCATATTATATGAAATGTCAACTGGACTGTCGGTTCTTTCTCGAAATTCTACCATCATTAAAGTTTATTATTATTCTTCTTTTGTATCTTGTTCCATCTCTTGGATTCTGACAATACTTTTATTTTATGCAATATTTACAAAATCCAAAGAAATCGGTTCTTTTAAATGGTTAATTCTGAATCATGCAATTTGGGTCATTGCGGAAGAAACCCTTATTGCTTTAGTAAAACCAATTATGATCAGGTAAACACTTCTTTTTCAATAGATGTGGATTTTGAAGTTTTTTAGTCCGTATCTGGCCGCATATCAAGCAGGAATCTTGTCTAAAACTGGAATTCACTCAACTCTCATTTCAGGATTTTTATTTGCCACCATGTTGTTCAATATTATCATTGCAATGGCGATGATAGTTTTCAGCCGGTATACTGTACTTTTTATTTCTAAGTGGCAACGGATTTTCAAAAACAAATGCGTCATATTTATTATTGTCTTTTTCCATGTAATTTTCTCAGGAATAATGTTCTTTTATTATCTCCCATTGATAAATCGTAGTCCTGATCAGTTTCGCATAGAGCTATTGATCAAAATCCGGAATTTGCATATTTCATGAACGAATCGACTTTCTTTTTTGTGGACTTCAAAAAAGTACCAGTATGTTTCCAATTATGCGTCCTAGGAATTATTTTGTATGTTGGGTGTTTTATACTCCTAGGGGTCTTTCTTCATGAACTTCGCAAAAATCATCAGGCAAATTATATTACTGATGAGATTCAGAGATCCCTCCTCATCATGGGCAATGGTTCAGTTGCTGAATACTTGCATATTCGTCCTCGGAATTCCTATTGCTATTCTAATCTTCCTTACTTTTGAAATCAAAAACACAACTGTTCTAGCTTTAGTTATCGTTATGATTGAATGTATTTATTATCCTTTTGATATTGCGACAACCTTATATTTCGTCGTCCCGTATAGGAGATTCGTTGCTGAGACAATATTTAGAAGAAAGAAGAAAGATACTAGCACACCTATTTCTATCATTTCAAATCAACTAAATACAACTAAAAAGTCTGTAAGAAGGTTTAATAAATAGGATTGTGCATATTTATCTCATGTATTTAGCGTAAAATTGATAATAAACATATTTGAAGATGTTAAAACGATACACTTCTGTGTTAATAACTTGAGTCTATGGTTGACGCACAGTATCGAACACAGTAATGCAAGTTTTATGTTACATAAGTAACTTCTACTTTATTGTAACATTATCATTACTCTCTTCTAGAGCACTTGTGTATATTATAACAAATAAAAAGTACTAAATATTTATTAGGAAAATGAACTTATTTATTTTCAAAAGTTTGAGTTTTTCTAACATTTTAGTGTAAATTTTTATGTTTTTTATTCACTTAAGAAAAATGATACTAGTTTAGCTTCATTCTTCTGTTATTCTTTGTTGGATCGGGCACCCAGCCTTAATGGGAAGCGCAATCAACCAGAAGTGCTTGATCCCTAACGGATTGCCTTAGCACTGACAAGAGGACATACAGTTCCTCTTGGCGGAAAGGGGCGTTGTTTGTTCTATGTCGAGTTCGACATAGTGTTTTGTACTGTACCTAAGGCATTTATTTGATAAACCTTTTCTATACTATTTTCCTTCCTCATCTAGACGTAGGTCACTCGGCGTGATAGATACAACATTCTTAATATGCAAATGTTGTTAACCAAACTTTATTTGATGCAGTTGTATATGAATGCATACTTAGTCGCAACTATGAATATCTGTTCGACGACTTCACTTGTCGTAGTGGAGCCAGTGATTAGAACTAATTTGTCCTCATCTATATTGAGTATGCATATGCAGGTCTTTTCTATAGTATTATTAATACTATATTTAAAAATAATGTTAATAATTTTTGTTCTAACATTTTTATTGCAAATTTTGAATATATCAATTAAACATCATTGTTGAAGCTTACAGCAAAATCAATGCTCGTCAATGACGTACTGCAATATGACTTTATATTCCGAAGTTACCTAACAGTGAAACACACTTTATTCCTATCATACCTCTAACTTAGACCATTTTTATATCCTTTGTATTTGGTTTTATTATCTATGAAAAATACGTGACGATATAATAGAAGAGAAGCTTTTACAAATATTGTTTTGCCACATTTGATGATCGAGTGTGTTATGACTTTTCTGGTCGATCAAAATCTCAGCAAATATCGTTTAGTTAGTAGGAATTCCAGATGTTGATTGAGCAACAACATTCGTTGGCAGAGTGAGAATGTTGAACCCCAGTGGTTTCAGCAGCTTGTCAATGCATTGGATAACGAACATTCTGTATGGTTTCACGATGCAAACTAGAGTCACGAAGTCGGCAATGGTGTGTGTTGAAGTCACCATAAACATGAACAAGGAGAACTTGGAGACCCAGCTCACATTAAACACGGCTAACATGAGACAACTGGTGATCGGGACTATCAACAGAAGTATAGCGAGGAATGTTTGGACTATGATAGTTTTGAACAACATCTTCTGGAAAAACAAACATCATTCACATATGAATTTTTTAAAGAAAATTTATTTTTTCAAATCATTCTGATTTAACTATTGCATGTTGTTTTAAAATTCTTTTTTCTTAGGATTCATAGAACTTGTCTTTTGTCTATAAAGGAGAACTAAAACCACAGTATATAATTGTAATTTAAAGAATTCTATCTCAAAAATAGAATTTCCACCTCAGTATTTTATTTTGGTATTCACCTGGCCCATTTCTAAGAAAAATTTCCTTTTCTGTTTTAAAAAATTAATTATTAATTTACTAATACGGTTAATAGTAAAAATTGAAGTAGACTAAAATAAACGTAAGAAATAAAACTGAATCTATGCAATAATAACTGAATTTGAACGATTTTAAAACATGATTTTTCCTTAAGATAGTGTAAATTAAACGTACTTGCATATCGTAGGTACTCACACTCAACAACTGCTTGTTTTTTTTGAGAATTCTCAGGAAATTTAAATACAGTAAAACGATAAAGATTATAATTCCAAATAAGAATGTAAGCAGGATACTCATACCTATGATTGAAAGTCCTCCATTCATTTCCGGAGCAAATCCAAATAAATTCGGGTATTTATCGAAAAAGAACTTCATGTATTCTGCTTGCGAAATGATCGTATTTTTCAACTGATCACTGTCTGGCTTGAATATCCAGAAAGGAAGACAAATACAACATTCAAGAATCACAAACAGCAGACTATCATGGATAAGTCTATGTGGTAGAGAGTAGTAGTACTTATATGGGGTTGAAAACGGTGCAACCTGAATATATCTGTGAATAATAGACATAAAAATGGAGAACCCCATTCCGGCAGAAAAGAAATTGACTCCGATAAAGGGAAGCAAAGCATATTCTTTCGGAATATTCGAGTACCATCCAACATTGTACCCGAGGTAGAAAGGCCACAATGCGACTGGCTTCCACACTCCCAAGTGGAGATCAAATAAAAAACTCCAGGTCAGTTGGTTGATTAAGTATACTCGATATTCCTTCATCTCTTTTGAAGATTTCTTCACAATAGTATACAGCATGAAGATGAAGAATACTGTAGTCACACAAAGGGAAACATCCCAGTATATGGAGTAAATCTCCATGAAAGTCGGGTGATAGAGGTCATCGACGGTTAACGCAGAATAATTAGTAAAAATAAAATACATTAATCAAGCAGATTATTAATGCCTCGTACCGGACTCGAAGAAAATTTCTTGTCGTAACAGGTGGAAAATTAAGACGTATATGAATAGTTTTAGGGTGTTTTTTATCACAGATATTGAAAACAGAAGTTAGTCCATTTGAAAACTTACATAATTTCCTAAAGCACCAGCCAATCAGCCGACGTAACAATAATACAATAAAGGTCAGGACAGCGAATCTTATATTGAACAGTAGCTGATTCTAAGTTTCTGATAGATAATTTTGGAGAATCTCCTCCTAGTTTCACTAGCAGCAGTCGGACAAGGATTCTCTCCTTCATTTATCTTCGTTGTTGTGATGAAATAAAGTGTATATGAAGCTATGTATCCAGTAGGAGTCTACAGTCTTTTCAGGAATTTAGGACTCTAAAATCTATCACTTTATATTTTCAATATTATCTAGTTGACCTGTACTGTAGCTAGGTTATATGTTTATTAATGTAGGCATAAAGATCGGAGTTAAACCGTAGACGGCCTAGACAGAATGCCCAAAGCTTCGCCCAGTCAGCCGACACCTGTGAAGTGAGACTAAAGTGTTAGAGAGTCAGTCTTTAAGAAAATCCAGCTTTAGACTGGTCCGAGTTTGACTTTGATTAAATAAGGATCTTTCTTCTCTTTGTTCCATGCTTATGTTGAGATAAACAGGCTTAATTGCTAATGGTAGGAATCAACAGTTTTCCGCCCAATCAAAGAGCTCCCAAGATGTCACACCATTGACATCTCACGCTCCCCCTCCACCTTTAATACACCTATACTACAAAGGCAAAATTTATGGAAATACAGTACCGAACAAAAGTAATGAAATTTCTTAATAACTTTAGATTTACTTAACTATCTGTTACTTCAATCTTAATAATGTGTAACTACTACCGATTGCCTCAACAGCTAATTGTAAACATACCAAAAAGCTCTCACAAAAAATAGTGCGACAAAAGCAATTCAAGTTCTACATTTCTGTCCAAAAATTCATTCTAACTACAAAGTTTACAAGCAAACTCAATAACCAATTAGGCATCCATGAGCTCTAATTGTTGAATAGTAGTGGCTTTTCATGAACTGAATCAGGCTGCCAATAAAGGACTAGTTAATGTTAGTCCACTGGTGTTTGATTAAGTCAAGATTTTTGTTTGGATTTCCATCTTTTTGACTACGACACTTCCTCTTACTCTCACTCTAGATATGCTCAATAGGATTCATATCTGGCGACTGACACAATCAAGGAAGAGTGTTGTTTTTATGGCCATGAAGCTATTTCTTCATGTCCGGAAATGGATTTTTTATCCTTATCTTGCTGGAATAATTAACTAACGTTATATTCTGACAAATAAAGAGGATCATATGATCCTCAAATATTTCTGCACAATTCGGTCAGTTGATTATATCATGAATCGCGCTAGTGGTTTAATTTTGAAAGTAGGAAAATATCCCCCAGTCACAGATACATTACCCATTTGGTGAGTTGTTGGAGTCTGATACTTTAGATAGAATCTTGTGCTAGTAATATGTTGAATTCAGTAAATTTCCTCAGAATAAAATAAATAAAGAGCTAATCTGGCACTCCAGAGTACTTTTGCCTATGTGGCAAATAATTAGAGACAGTGTTCTCAAGTTAAAGCAAGTTGCGTCTTTTGGTTCTCGAAGGAAACGAGCAGTTTCCCAACTCTGTGATAATCACGAGGATCAGCTTCAGCTAATCTACACGATATCATTTTGGATAGTAATAGAATTGTCTTTTTAACTGAGAATTCTATTTTTAATATCTAGATCTAGTAACGAAAAATTATTTTTAGTGATATCTACCTTTGAGACTTAACAGCTTTTGAGGTCTTTTCTAGTCTGCTAGATTCTGCATAAGAAGTTAAAGTTTCTATCGTCTTGAAAACCCACATTTATGTTGGAACAATATTTACTGGAATCATAAAAGATCTAACTGCATCACACCTCTTTTGGCTCCAATAAATAGTTTTGACAGTCTGTTTTTTAATATGTGGAAAGCAGTAATTCTGGTAAGTCATTATCAAAACTACAATAAGAATAAACACGATAAAAACTAGAAATTACATAAATAACATAAAACTTGCTTTAGTTTTATCGCGCCAAAAATTTAAATCTCGCGTCATTTTGTGAGAGCTTTTTGGTGTGCTCACAACTAACTGTTGTTAAAGCGATTGATATTAGCTGCACAGTATTGACATTGAAGTAGCTGATAATTAAAGAAATCCAAAGTTATTAAAAATAAAAAACTTTCCCTACTTTTATTCGATATTGTATAAACACGTGGGAAGCTGAACGTCATATCACCTGGTTTTTAATTATTTCCTAAATTAATATACTTTAACGTTTTGTAACATCGTTAAACTTGATATGCTTTTTTTAATTTTTGATCATATTGTAAAATACTCAAAAACCCAATATATTATCAATAAAAAGCATTCCTTGATCAAGTAGCTCATACTTGTTCAATAACTAATCAGTGGACATGAAAAGAGCTTACTTGGAGTGTGCAGATGTTTATGACTAGGATATCTGTAGGTAGGTAGAATTAAACTTTTTCACCTGTTTTCTATTTGAAAAGTAAGACCTTTGCTATAAGTTAAAAAACAAGTTTTTTAAGATACAATGTCAACTGAATTGTCGGTTCTTTCTCAAAATTCTACCATTATTAAAGTTTATTATTATTCTTCTTTTGTAACTTGTTCCATCTCTTGGATTTTGGCAATACTTTTATTTTATGCAATATTTACGAAATCCAAAGAGATTGGTTCTTTCAAATGGCTCTTGCTAAATCACACAATTTGGGTCATTGCGGAAGAAACCCTTGTTGCTTTGGTAAAGCCAATTTTTTTTAGGTAAACACTTCTTTTCCATTAGATGTGTATTTCGAAGTTTTTTAGCCCATACTTTGCCGGCTATCAAGCAGGAATCTTCTCTAAAACTGGCATTCAATCAACTATCATTTCAGGACTTTTATTTGCCGTTATATTTTTCAATATTTTAATTGCAATGGCGATGATAGTTTTCAGTCGGTATACTGTGCTTTTCATTTCTAAGTGGCAACGGATTTTCAAAAACAAATGGGTTATATTAATTGTCGTCATTTTTCATGTAATTTGCCTAGCAGTATTATTGCTTTATTTCTCCTCATTGATAAATTACAATCCTGATCAGTTTCGCGCAGAAGCTATTGATCGAAATCCGGAATTTGTATATTTCATGAATGAGTCCACTTTTGTCTTTGTCGGCTTCCAAAAGTATCAGTCTGCTTACCAAATATTCATCCTAGGATTTATCATTTTGTATATTGGATGTTTTATACTCTTGGGGATCTTTCTTCGTGAACTTCGCAAAAATCATCAAGCAAATTACATTACTAATGAAGTTCAGAGATCCCTCCTCATCATGGCAATGGTTCAGTTGCTGAATACTTGCATATTCGTCCTCGGAATTCCTATTGCTATTCTAATCTTCCTTACTTTTGAAATCAAAAACACAACTGTTCTAGCTTTAGTTATCGTTATGATTGAATGTATTTATTATCCTTTTGATATTGCGACAACCTTATATTTCGTCGTCCCGTATAGGAGATTCGTTGCTGAGACAATATTTAGAAGAAAGAAGAAAGATACTAGCACACCTATTTCTATCATTTCAAATCAACTAAAACAACTAAAAAGTCTGTAAGAAGGTTTAATAAATAGGATTGTGCATATTTATCTCATGTATTTAGCGTAAAATTGATAATAAACATATTTGAAGATGTTAAAACGATACACTTCTGTGTTAATAACTTGAGTCTATGGTTGACGTCTAAACGCGTGGTAAGCTGAACGTGATATCACCTGGTTCTTAATTATTTCTAGACTAATATACTTTGATATTCTCGAACATTATAGATCTGATATACTTTTCTTAATTTTTGGTTATACTGTAAAATATTCCAAAATCATATATATTGTCATAAAAACACTCCTTGATCAAGTAGCTCATATTTTTTCAACAACTAATTAGTGGATAAAAAAAGCTTATTTACAAGAGTTCAACTGTTCAATTGCACAGAATTTCATATAGTTGGAATTAAACTTTTACACCTGCAGGAAAATCGGTAGATGATAAAAGTTCATGAATACATACAAGATGACAGAAATGCCAAAATACTGAAGATCCATATGAACCTTCTTGGCGAGAATTTCGATCAAAAGTGAATAAGAACTATTTTTGATTAGAAAAATATTAAGAGATTCTTCGAGAAACTGAAAAAGTTCTTTTATCACTTGCTACTTAGCGCACCGAGTTTCTCAAAAACGTTATATTTGATGTTTTACGTAAACTGATCAGAATTACATTGACTATTTTCACCTGTTTTCTGTGAAACTTTCCCAATCATGCCCAATAGAAATTCATGTTTTGACTTTGGATAGACTTATCATTGCTACGAATGTGGTTACCGACTTTTTCACCTGTTTTCTATGTAAGAAGTTAGAGCTTTCCTAAAATTAAAAAAATAAGTCTTTTTACAATATAGAATGTCAACTGGACTTTCGGAGCTTTCTCCAAATTCTACCATTATTAAAGTTTATTATTATTCTTCCTCCGTAATTTGCTGTGTATCTTGGGCTCTGGCAATACTTTATTTTATGCAATATTTACGAAATCCAAAGATATAGGGTCTTTCAAATGGCTGATTCTCAATCATGGGGCTTATTTCAACAGAAACTTTTATGGCTATAGTAAAGCCAGTTTTTTTGAGGTAAATAATATATTACATTTGGTGAATAATTTGTGATTTTCCAGTCCCTATCTCGCTATGTATCAAACAGGATTGTTCTCTCAATCTGACGTCAAATCAAGTGTAATTGGTATATTTATATTTATGGCAATATTTTTCAATATTCTCAGTGGAGCGGCGATGATTATGTTCAGTCGATTCACTGTACTTTTCCCTTCAAATCGGAGACGGTTTTTCGAAAGAAAATCGGGTGTAATTAGCATTGTTATCTTTCACATAGTTGTCATATTAGCAATGTTTGCTTTCCTCTTCCCAATGGTCATTCGTAATTCTGAGCAGTTTCACACAGAGGCTATTAATCAAAACTCGGAATTTGTGCATTTCCTGAACGAGACTACTTTCTTTTTTGGAAACCTGGAAAAGTATCCATATGGTTATCCGTCATTTATGGTAATGTTCATATCTATGTTTGTTGGGTGCATTGTACTTATGGCAGTATTCTTTCATCAACTACATAAAAACCATCAAGCGAATTATATTAATGATGAAGTCCAGAGATCCCTAATCGTTGTTGCAATAGCTCAATTACTCACTACTTGCGTGTTCGTCGTCGGAGTTCCCCTTATTTTTGCAACTTGTCTAACTTTCACCATTAAAAACACAGCTACTACAATCTTGATTTGCATTATGATTGAATGCACTTATTGCCCTCTGGACACTATGGCGACTTTGTATTTCGTGGTCCCGTACAGGAGATTTGTTGCTGAGACAATATTTAGAAGAAAGAAGAAAGATACTAGCACTTCTGTTTCTATCATTTCAAATCAACCCAATATGTCTCATTCTCATAATACATTGAGAAAATCTGTAAAAAGGTTTAATAAATAAAACCATTTACATCTAATATCATAATTTGTTAGAGGGAAATCAAGAATAAAAATCCATCAAAAATAGAAACCACGTGTAAGAATTTCGATGAAAATAATCTGATTTTATACTTGATATATGAACTTTTAGTCTACAGTAAGTCATACCACCTTTTTCTTAATGGTTTTTGGAAAATGACGTATCGTTAATTTTAAATACCGTCAATGTTGATGTAATTCTACCGAATTTTAACAGAATCTGGTGTTTGAAGGAAAGTTGAATGATTCATGTCATTCTTAAAAATAAAAAATATTTTATGTCTTATTCTGTTAAAAACAACAAATTGTTTACTAAGTACCTTTGAAATGCCAATAATACATAAAAAGATCGGAATTTTGGCAGAAAAACATAATCGAAGCTGATGCTTATGGTATGGACGAGGAAGTGAACAAGGTTTGTGTGAGCAGGTGATGTCTGCCATGGGACTATCAAATTATTATCTATCAACATATTTTGGCCACGCTTTTTAGACTTATCTAAACGAAAATACATCATGAAATTTTACGGACAAAAATAAAAGATAATCTTTTGTCAGACTTTTCAGTTCAGGCATTTAAATAATCCAAATAGAAGATATTTTCCAATCATAAGGTATAAGAAAATATAAATATTTTTCCGAAAAAACCTTGATTTTATAATCTGAAATGAAAAAAGTTTAAATCTTCTTACGGTTTAGTCTTAAAGATGTAAAGAGAGAAATAATTAAAAAACGAAAAAAATTACCAATAATCAATAGAAATAATAACTGATCAAATACTCAAACCCATATCGCCTATACGTAGTAAGCCTTCTTCTCACTACCGATTTATATTGATCCCTTTATTGATCCCTCAAACTTAGGTAATTAAACCGACATATACAGATGAAAGTGATAATTATAAAAGTCATGATAGGACAAAATACAAATCATACTACGTTATTATTGTTTAAGGCATTATACAATTATGTTAAAACACAAAACTTGGATTAATGCATTAATTGCGAAGCATAGAGGTCCTATTGCCTCTTTTGTGCTGATAAGTCATCTGCCATTTTGTGACTAAGGCAATCTTTGACTCTGCTAACATCGTCTAGTGTGTTAACAATATCTGGATGGAATAAATGACTCTTCGAACATTCTATTTTAATTACAATACTTTCCGATAAAGAACATTTAGTGTGTTTTTACTTTACTTCAAATATATTATAAACGAAATCGTGAATACTGAATTCACAAGTTTAAACAATGTTTCGCACATCGACACAGGATAATGAATAGGAATTAACACGGCGAATATCCTTGGTTACTGTCATCCTTCATTCTTCATGATTGTTGTATAAAAATATCATTAAAAGATTCAGCGTTTTTCATGGAATTTTCATTTTCGGGAGCATTAACGACTACACTCTGGGAATACTTTTCTAAAATATGAATAAAATTCAATATATTAAAGTTAAATTTAACTTACCGTAGATATTAATATAATTCTCAATAGCATTTCTACATTCAGTACTAATGTTTTTGACTGACATTTCTTTCAAGCAATAATAAACTTTGTCTTCTGTGATCTCAGGATGTTGGATATGATTATCTACGAAATATTCCTCCAAATGTGTTGGAACCTGTTTTTTTGAACGATTAATGGCTTTCTTTAGAGGATTAATGGTAATAATGCTGTGGTTGATGAGGTAGTCGATAATTACTTTATAAATTTTGCAAGCATCCGATTTATATTCATCAGCGATAATCAATTTAGCCAGTTCTTCAGCCACTTTCTTGATGGCATTGAAAGCCATGACTTTACTTATCTCCAGAAGTTTTGTTGTGCAGAGATGGTTGAATAACCTGGTTGATTCGTGTTGGGATTTGTCCCAGGAATCTTCGTATTCCTCAAACTTGAGCATGCAATCCTCCAATTTCGGATCTTTCTGAGCACAGACAACTAGGTATCTGTAGACTTCGTTGTCGACACAGTAAACGCTTTCTCTGGAAAGGATGATTCTGGTTCCGTGACGTTCTTCGATCTGGTCAAACAGTTTAGCTAAAGCGTTGTAGGTGTCCCCAATGCGGAACATTGTTCCTCTGGCGTAGGTGAAGAAGAAAACAAGATTTTCAAGAGCAACCTTTGGGAACAGTTTAAGAAGGGAAACGATAGCATGTTCCAATGATATCGTAAGTCTGGATTCATTCGATTTTAGAATAATCCCAATGGCGTGGATTTGCGGCGGATCTAATCTCTTGATCTCCTCCAAGATCATCTGACAGTTAATTTTATCTTGAGCAAGTCCTCGAGTGTCCGTGACTCCAGGAGTGTCAATAATATTAAACTTGTTGCTTCCGAAAGTGAATAAATACTGCTGAGGACGCTGAGTGTTCGACTGACCTGGAATATGTTGTTCATTTTTCGACGGTTTCCCATGAAAGATATGATAATCATTCCAATCATTGTCCTGGATTCTGAATTTGACTGGAATCACATCGAGGAGTTGATTGCTTTTAGCGTCCACTAAAGTGTTGTATTGGAGATAATTGGCAAGAGCATTGATCCAGGTGGATTTCCCGACTCCAGTAGGACCCATGATGACGATATTAAAGTTAGCTGGAGTTGTGTGAGAGAGTACTGGTGAGATGTTGGAAACAGCTTTGGAAGACAGTTCACATGATAAAGAAGGGTTTTCTGAGGAATTTGGAGGATTGTTAGAGGGAGAAGGTGGAGATTTCGTTTGGCTATGCTTCTTGGTATCCCTCAATTCAGAAGATGATTCATTTGGTAAAGAAGGGTTTTCTGAGGAATTCTGAGGATTGTTAGAGAAAGAAGATGGAGATTTCATTTGGCTATGCTTCTTGGTATCCTTCAATTCAGAAGACGGTTTATGTGATGAAGGGCAAGTTTTCAAAGGGGAATTTGGAGAATTGTTAGAGGGAGAAAGTTGGAGTTTCTTCTTTTGGGCATGATGCTCTTCATCTTCTTTGGGTAATGGCTTCCCGTGTTCAAGTTTAAAGCATCTGATACATTTCGAGGATTTGTGAGCACAGGCACTGGTATATTTCCCGTTTTCTAGGTAGAAATCGCATTTAGGGCAGAGGATCTGAACTTCGAAAAAGTTACAATTGCATTTTTCGTATCTGAAGCCTTCGTCACAGATTCCTAATTCCTGAATTGTCTTCTGTCCATTGTTTATGTACTCGATGCAAATGTAGTACTTCTCATTTTGGGAACTGACGAGGACAAACTTGTGATCTGAAAAGATCCTCCTTCTAATTACTTCATGAAAATATTTCCAAGGAGTATCTTCGGTAACTTTAACAATCCTTTGATATTTCCCCTTCGGATGAGGCAGGGAATCCCAAACTTCTTGTTTATGAACAAGGTGAGCAATAACTTTTTCAATCAAAGCCTGCTCCTTTTTGTGGTATTTCTTGAAGTAGGCGAGGATTTGCATTACCTCCTTGACGTTCTTTTTTTCGAAGACGTCCACCAAATTGCTTTCCTCATAGGTAACATCAGGAGGGCATTTGGTAGGTTTTCCAAAAATATTGGTTAAGTATTTGAAGAAAAGAATAAAATCAGACTTCTGTTTTGAGCTTTGCTTCTTCAAAAAATGTTTTAATAGACCCATTCTGAAGTAAAATCCAAATTAATTCTTGTTTATAGTTATTTAATTTACTACGCTTGATTTAATATCGAATCAATAATTGACAACTTGCATCAATAAAGAGGAATCTGTCCACACTTTGCAATTGTCAAACCGTTATCAATACACACATTGGAATACTTTTGAGTATTAGAACTTTTGTTGATTTTCACAATGTAAGAATTCAAAATAATTGATGTTACTCTACATTAAAATTACTACAGTTTTTTCACACTTTGTTTTGATTAATTTAAAAAACAGACCTGATTATTTAAGATTTATCCCAAGACACATAACGATCTCGACTAGATATATAGTAAAATGAATATCTTCTTTGATATAAGGCCTCTTTTATAAACATGAAGAGAGCAAATCTCCACTGTAAAAAACTACACCTTATTTCTCCTTGTGTGCAGTTTAAACAAAGAAATAAGAAATTCTGAGTTCAACTTTTGAAATTTCTACTGATTAAATAGGGAGTCAGGTTTTTTGTAGGCCATAGAAAAAGTTAAAGTCCATCCTTCGAGATTATGTGAATGACGGACAGACATAATAAAACCAAGTGAATAGAAGTAGGAATAAGGAAAACATTGAAACACCTCATAATGGCCAGTGATTAACGCCTTATCGACAAGCAAGTTATTCATCCATATTACATAAGGAAATCACATATTGTTGTTTTTAATCTCGAAAGAATGTCTCTTGCTTGTAGTATTGTTAACTATTTTGAGGGAATTTACATCGAAATTTATGATGTTAAAAAACGGACATTCAATCAATCATTGTCGAAAATTAAGTCTATTTTTCAAATTATTGATGAATCAATTACAAAGTATGGGAACGATATCGGAATTATTGTTGTCGCGAATGATCCTAACTTAAAACGAGATCGATGGAAAGAATTCAAAAAAGAAGACTTTATGAAATATGGTAATCTAGTCTGCATTCCTGCAAAGGAAGAATTGGATTTTGAATATTTTTTAACTTCAAAAGTTACATATTCTATAGGAGACGTGATTATCAATTTTGGTCCCTGGCGAGTTGTTCTTTTTCAATGTACAAAAGTTGAAGAAAGAAGATTAACATGGAAGCAGGTAGATATGAGGGAATATCCCTTTACTAAATATGTTGATTTCGAGTATGTTGCAAGAATGCTTCATTTTGAAACGAACCAAGTCCATGCTGTTTTTGAAAATAATCAGGAGAAGGTAGACTCACTGTATGGTCCTGAATTAGACAAACATAATTTCAAAAGTATCAATTCATCAATTTCATTACCACGCCATATGAAAAGACGAATGTCCTAGCGAGATTTCTACTTCTTGACCCTTTGGTTGGCATATTAACACTCGGAGGCCCGATTGTAATTCGGGTTGCTTTTGGTAGATTTTGATATCCTGAGTTTAACTATATGTAACTTTCCAGAAAATTTTTTGGCTGGATACATGAAAAATAAAGTTGAAAATTTGTCTGTCAGGAGACCCGAAAAATGTCAATAATTTCATTAATATGTGATTTTAAAAAACACCGATATATACGTTAGAATCAAGAGATGATTATCTATCGAACGATATATGAACCATTCATATCCGTTCATTTGGAGCCGAGATACAACCATTTTCCCTAACATCCCAACATCATTTCTATTTGACTTTTTTTTCAACTTGGGAGATAAGGAACGTGCTCTCGTGTGTACTTAGACCAACAATAGTTCTGGCGTTTCATGATGAGAAACTGAACTCTTTACATTTGCATTCTGAAGAAAACTCTTCTTCAAAGGTACCAACAATAACAACATAGGTTAGTTTATAAAAGAAACCATGTCTCTTTTTTTGATATAAGATGATTTTTGATTCTTAATTTTCCCTCTAAGAATAATTTGATTGCAAGCACGATTTTTGACTGTCGATATTACTACATAAGGATTCCAATACAACATTATTTAATCATCAGTTTTGTTTGTTTTTGTTCTATACTTTTACAATGAACCACTCTGAGGAGGAAGATTATTCTTCTGATTCTGAGTATAATTATCAAGGATTCGAGCTTTTTGATGTTTTCGAAGAAGGAGACTATGATGATCTACTTCCAAATAATGAATCTGAAGTTACTACTTCGCAGTCATCAAGAAGAATTTATCTCGCTTCAGCAGGTCGTCCTTGACTGACAAAGATCAAATCTCAATGAACCTCTTCTGGATCCATTTCCCTATGAAGTCAGGAACCTAACTGACGAAAGACAAGAAGTTGATCATTTTATGAAATTCTTTACTGAAAAGATTCTGAATAAGTAATTTTCACAATAATTAATAATAAAAAAACTTAAACATTCTATTTAGAATCTTAGGTATGACGAATATAAAAATGGTCTGTCTTTTAAGAAGAAGAAATACCACGGCTTGGTACTACCTGACCGAATAAAGTCGGATTGCCACTTGGGCTGACAGTATTCATATGAAAAAATGTACAATCTGTAATAGAACAGTTTGTAATAGCCATCTGAATGCTCAATATAGTTGCAACACTTGCACTGAAAAGCCATAAACACCTTCACCTGCTAATAAAAAACATTTAAAAAAAGAAGTCCAATTCAATTTCGTTCAAATACAGCGGGGAAGTGTTATGATTGCGGCTCTCGATATGCAAAAACTGTCCGTATTAGATGCGCTATATATAAGAACTTTCTTTGTAAGATCCATATTTTAAAAAAAAGTTTTGATCGTGTTTTTTGTAAAGAGTGTTCCAATGCCGGAAGACGGTATCGCTAAATTTCAATACACGATATGTTACTTTTATTAGAAACTAAAAAATGCTGGTATTTTTCTAAAGATATTACCATAGAAATTTTATAAAAATAAAGACCTATGGGTAAAAGAATCCATGTTGTTGTTGTTGGTACCTCTGAAGAAGGGTTTTCTTCAGAATGCAAATGTAAAGAGCTCAGTTTCTCATCGTGAAACATCAGAACTATTGTTGGTCTAAGTACACACGAGAGCACGTTCCTTATCTCCCAAGTTGAGAAAAAAAAGTCAAATAGAAATGATGTTGGGATGTTAGGGAAAATGGTTGTATCTCGGCTCCAAATGAACGGATATGAATGGTTCATATATCGTTCGATAGGTAATCATCTCTCGATTCTAACATATATATCGGTGTTTTTTAAAATCACATATTAATGAAATTATTGACATTTTTCGGGTCTCCTGACAGACAAATTTTCAACTTTATTTTTCATGTATCCAGCCAAAAAATTTTCTGGAAACTTACATATGGTTAAACTCAGGATATCAAAATCTACCAAAAGCAACCCGAATTACAATCGGGCCTCCGAGTGTTAATCAACAATGTTTCATCGAGCAGAAGAAATACCTCTCAAAATTACACCATTGAGGACTGGGGTTTTATCCACATCCCAAAGTTGGTCAAGGAATATAGACCAAGAACAGACATCATGGGGATCGATCTTGGAGCAACCAGATCTGTCTTGGCTGTTTCTAGACATACAGGAATCCATGTTATTCCTTTTGATTCTTCCTCTCCTGGAGATCTCTGGACAGAATCTATAGTTTCATTCGATGAAAAGAAACCTTTATTTGGGAAAGCAGCAGTGACAAGACTGAAAACAAAACCTGATCACGTTATTTTCGACGCCAAACTTTTGTGTAGTGAAGATCATCGACAGAAGTACTTAAATTTATCAATATGGCCTTTCAAATTCAACGTTAAGGAAGGTCAATTGCCATATTTGGAATCAATGACTAGTCAAGGTTTAAAGGAATTTTCTCTTGCGGATATCAACAAAATATTTCTAGAACGAATGGCAGAAGCGGCAAGTGAATACCAAGATGGATTCAACAACGGAAAATCCGTGAAAAAAGCAGTTGTTACAATTCCAGAGTATTTTCGAATTGATAACATTCCAAGACTTATGATTTCCAGTGCTGTTAAAGCCGCCAAGTTGGCTAATATTGAAATCATTGATATCATTGAAGAAACTCATGCTGATCTCCTCTATTACATGTCCAATGAAAGATATTCTGAAATGATAAAACCCGGGATGAACATTGCTATCTTCGACATTGGAGGAGGGACTTGTATTTGCAAAGTTTACGAAATCTCGCAACACAAGGGAAAAACATACGCAACTTGTCTTAAAGAACTATCTGGGTACAGCGATGGTGCTGGTGAAAGTTCTGGAAGAGATATTGATGACATAATTATTAAAGAGTTAGAAAAATCAATTCCCAAGGATTTGAGAAATAATCTAAAATTGAAAACTTTAGAAGCAGCAAAAAAGATCAAACATGATCTTTCTTTTGTAGAAAATACTGAGTAAGATGTTTGTTTTAATCATTAAGGAAATCATGTATTTCAGACTTGATTTGTTCGAAATTCATTCTCATTTTGAAGAAATCATTCAATTTACAAGGAGATGGTTTGAAAGGAAATTAAAACTTCATTTTAATCGTCGCGGATTACAATATATCACATTTAAACGATATCCACTTCCAACACAAAAAAAACTACGGTGTGAACGAGAAGAAGAAGAAGAAGAAGAAGAGGAAGGAATAGAGGAAGAAGAAGATGAAGGAATAGAGGAAGAAGAAGAAGATGAAGGAATAGAGGAAGACAAAGGAGAAATGGAGGAAGAAGAGGAAGAAGAAGAAGAAGAGGAACAACAAGAAGAAGAGGAGGAGGAACAAGAACAAGAAGAGGAAGAAGATGAATGTGATGAAAAGAGAGAAGAACAAGATAACGAGCGATTTCCTCCGTTGTATGATGTAGATATTATTTTCTTAGCTGGAGGTACATGTAGAATTCCTTTTATTCAAAGATCGATTAAAAAACAATTTCCTAATGCAAAAGTTATCATAGACGGGGAACTGGAGATTATCACTGCCACTGGAGCAGCCATCCATGCTCTTCAAGTCTTTAATGGAGAAGTCGAGCCTTACATTAAAGTTGTTCAAAGTAATGAACATGATTTTAATAATGAACAACGGAATGAGGAAGAAAATGAACAAGACGATACTTTGAACGATGAACCACATTTAGGCGAAGAAACCATAAGCAAGCAACATTCATCGAAAACTGAACTCTACAAGCAACTTTCTGAGGAGAAAAACGATTCTAACATCGACATTGACTGCGACAAAACTGCAGATAATGATGTCAACGCTCTTAATCAATCACAAATAATCAAAGCTAAAAAAATGGAAATTGATATTCATGGAATTATGCAGAAGTCATCTTCGGTAACTGAATCTGATAATCGAGTTTTTGAACAGAACGACGATGATTCCAACAACTATTTCAATTCGAACAAAGAATCTTTATCTAAATGCGAACAAATACGAGTTTTTTCTGCACCAAAAGTTAATACTTTTGAGAATCATCGTCTTCGTAAAGCAACTCCAGAAGTAACTCAAGAAGTACCTGCTAAAAGGAAATCATTATTGCCGTAATTGAAGAACTTCTACAACGTACAAAGTAAATATAGTAAAACTTTCTAACTATTGATTTGTATTGATTTCTTTGTTGGTCTCTCAATTTGGGTAATTAAATAAATAATACAAATCAGTAGTAAGAAGTCTTACTACGTTTAAAAAATATAAAATCTGTGTTTATTTATTGTTCTCGTGAAGACGTGTGATTGGGCAATTAGAAATGAAAAATGTGAATAACATTGGAAAAATTCAAAAATTACAGTATTGTTGCTTATATTGCATATAGTAAAGTTTAAAAAGATTCAAATAAGTGGATCAGTATTTTTTAGAAATCGTAAATTATCAAAATGATTCAGAATTTTAGTTTTTATGTTGCCTTAATGTAATATTCCAAATCAAAAATGAATGTTTTTCTAAACTTTATTTATTAAACAGCATACTGTAAATAATTCTTAAATTCCTCTATATTTTGAAATCTTACGATTAACCTAGCAATTCGTCTTCTTCGGCCTTGACTTCTGTAGATTCATCTCTGATATCTACATTGTCCAAGTTGATGTTTTTGGTTTCAATCAACCAGTTGTAAGAGACGAACAAATTTAGAATTCCCAAAATTAGCACGATAACGTAAGCGGCTCCTGAGAAATGCATGTTCAATTGGACGAGTAAAGGAGAGAATATGGATCCAATTCTGGCTATCAAGGAACAGGAACCGAGAGTAGAAGCTCTCATAGCTGTCGGCATTGCCTCGACTCCGCAGAGGTAACAAGCGTCCCAGCAGAATTCAATGAAGCATATTCCAATTACGGAGATGATAAGGACCCAAACACCCTGTAAAAAGAAGATATAGAGAATTTGGATCTGGAAAATTTTTGTAGAATAAGATATTAAAAAAGATCTCAGAACGACAATAGTTATCGTTTTAATTTTTACATTTTTGCTTCAGGAATATAGGCGATATTTGAACAAACTAATGTTCTGAAGCGAATTCTAATGATTTTGATTTTCGTTCTAAAACCATAGTTTTTTATTTCCAAATTTCCTAGGTCTTACAATGAATTCTAATGATTTTGATTTTCGTTCTAAGACCATAGTTTTTTTATTTCCAAATTTCCTAGGTCTTACAACGAATTCTAATAATTTTGATTTTCGTTCTAAAACCATAGTTTGGAATTTCCAAATTTCCTAGGTCTTACAACGAATTCTAATGATTTTGATTTTCGTTCTAAGACCATAATTTTTTATTTCCAAATTTCCTAGGTCTTAGGACGGAGATCTTTTCCTTACCTTGTACTCGAAAAGAACCATCGATATCAAAATGACAAAACAGAAAATAGCCACCAACTGGGATCCTTGGTGGAGATTTCTTCTGCTGAACTTTGGGAAACATGAATCCAGGATCAGAATAAAATATTTAGATACTGTAATCAGAATAGCAAAAACAATCTGATTAACAAACAAGTTTCCACTAATGTTTCCACTGCCCAAGTCTATGGCGTATCCAGTGATCGAGACCACAAACCACATTATCCAAAGGATAAACACCCTTTTGAACATTTTTCTGTCTTTCACAATATCTCTGAAAATTGATTTCCACCACATTTAATTTTACTCTAGTACAGTAACCTACTTGAACTTTTTTTGTTCAACAACAGGTTCGTGTTTGATATTTTTGAATTCCTTCCCGGCCAGTTTGCAGATTCGTTTTTCACTTTTCCTCATTTCGTCCAATTTGTCGTTGTAATGAAGCCAGGTGGGACTTTCAGGAAGAACGAAAACGATCAACAACAATGCTGGAGAACCCACGATCATACAGACAAAACTCGCAGTTCTCCAGTCGTTGAAGAAGAAACAGATGATGGTAAGGCAAATCCGGGCGATTCCCTGAGGACAAAAGTTAATTAATAAAGATCCATGTTGTCAAAGTTGACAACCACAATTCAAAGTTGGATTTTGAAGTTTTCGTTCTAAAACGCAACTTGTGGGTCATTTCTTATTCGAAAAATCCATATATCAAATTTTATCAATTTAGGTAAAATTTTCGAAATAGAGACAATCCACAAATGTCTCAACACGAAAAGTCCAAATTTCCACTTTGAAATACAAAATATATAATTGTCAATTTTAAATTAATTTGAAACAAAAATTTGAAAAATTTAAAACTACTTCAGGTTCAAAAATAATTCAAATTTAAACTAAAAAATCAAGTTTAAAAAATTCAAATTCGAATTAATTCAAAATTGGCTTAAATTCGAAAAATTCAATAAACAACTTTGTTGAAAATTTCAGATAACTGTATTTACCCAATTGAAAACAGCTCTGAGGAACATCCGTTGTTGAGAAAGTAAAAGTTCCATGGCGAACGTGTAACAGGCGACCAGAATTCCTCCGAGGGAAAAACCTAGAATGAATCTGGAGGCCAGAAGCCATTTCCAAGAAGGACTGATTACTAAATAAAATCATTAATTCAATTCATTGAAAAACTAAACGAAAAATATATAGTTTCCAATATCATAATAGATAATAATTAATTTACTACATAAATGAGAGTATTGTACACACAAAGTACATGGTATACAATGTATGGGTACATTAAAATGGTTCTGATGTATTGGATACATGATATTTTATGTATAGGTACATTGAAATAATGTATTGATAGATTATATTCAATATATCGGTACATAAGCTGAGTAAAATGAATTGACACATTATGCTCAGTTTGTGCACCGATACATTGAATATCATACGTCTATAAATTATATTCAATATACCGTATTTGCTCTAAAATAAGCCCATCTCCTGAAATAGGTCCCCTTTAGGAGATGATTGAAAAAAATCAGCCCCGGAGCTTATTTTAGAGGAAATACGGTATGTATCGATATAATAATATATTGATACATTGTGCTTAATTTACGTACAGGTACATTGAGTACAATATTAACATACCATATTCCAGTATATTAGATATAATGTATCTGATACATCAGAACCGTTTTAATGTATCCATACATTATGTACCGTATACTCTTTTGTATATAGACGATCGGCTTTTGAAAAACATATTTATTACAGTATTTATTTAAGATATTATTTTTCTAATTTTTTCGAAATTTAGTTTTAATTTTGAGCTTTTAAAAATATTAAATACCATATTTTTAGTTTAATTTTTCTATTTCGTAATTAACATAGACGATCGACTTTTGAAAAACATATTTAATATTTGTTAAATATTTTCAATATTATTTTTCCAATCTTTAACTTACCAGCAAATCCGGTCATGGATAAAGCTAATCCAATACTACATCCTCCAATCGGTTTCCTTCCAAAACTATCGCTCAAATATCCCCAAGTAAAAGTTCCTATTAAAAGTCCAACAAATTGAAGTTGACTAAACAAAGTCGAAAAATATGATTTCCATCCACAAATCCATTCAAATTCCAATGCTACTGAATTAAAATAATTATTTTCAAATTCTATTTTTTCACAATTTTTATATATTGTACAATTTTTTCCAAAAATTTCATCATTAAAACATCTCCATTGTGGTACATAGTTACTAAATATTGGAAATATCAATTGTGTTGCAAAAAAAATACAAAATTGCCAAGTACAAAGAACAATTAAATGAAAACGATTCAGATGAAAAAACATATTCAAAATGATGACAATTATCAATCTTTAAAATCAAAAAATTTTCTCTAATTAAAATTGATTAACTTTTCAATTTTCATCAAAATCAGGTTTTTCAAAAAAAAAATATTTCCAAAATTCATTTATTTTTAAACTTAAATCCTAAATATTTCCTACTTAAAAATACCACAATTTCTATCATTCTTTCACGGCTTAAAATCATCCAAAACCTCAGGCAATCTGTGATAAAACTCCGAATATAGCTTAATTGCCAAAAAAATCGAACTTGTATCAGCAAATTCTCTAATAGAATGCATTGCCAATTGAGGACAACCAACATCAACAGTTCTTAATCCCAATTTTGTTGCCATCATAGGTCCTACTGTAGATCCACATGAACAATCATTTCTAACAACAAATTGTTGAAGAGGAACTTTAGCTGAATTAGCAATTTCTTTCAAAATAGAATGAGTTGTTGAAGTTGTTGCATATCTTTGATTAACATTAATTTTAACAACAACACCTGAATGAAAACTAGGACGATGATTATCTTCATGACGAGCTGCATAATTCGGATGACAAGCATGAGCTTGATCAGCACTAATCAAAAATGATCTTCCAATTCCTCTTTCAAAAGCCGAAGAATTTGCATCTCCAAGATTATTAAAAATTCTTCTCAAACACCATTCATTAAAATTAGATTCAGCACCTTGAGCAGAAGCACTTCCAACTTCTTCATTGTCGTAAGCAGCAGCAACTCGAACATTAAAATCATTTTCCAAACTTCCATCACTCAAAGATTCAATCAATCCTTCAATCGAAGTATAAGCTCCAACAAGATTATCCAAACGTTGAGAACAAATAAATTCCTTGTACAATCCAGTAATTGCTGCAGGTTGACTATCATACAAATAAAGATCAAGATCAACAATCTCTTCCGGAGCACAATTTGCCAACTTCCCAATAAGATAAAGAAAAGCAGGATGATGATTAGCAATGACATTCGGTCCATCTGGTGTAATAACAGCCGGCATATCTTGCTAAAATTGAAATTCATAAATAACTTAAAATATTTTTCAAATTTTTTAAAGATATTTGATTTCAAAATTTCAATTTTTATCATTACTTCATAATTCCACAGTATTTTAAAAGTAAAACTTCAAAACTACAATACACAAAACACAGCCTTCTATATATCCCCCAAAATCAATAATCATATATAAAAATATTGTTAAATATCCAAAACATATTTTTAAAAATAAATTATCTCCAAATTATAAAAAACCAAAAAAACTCACAATCCTAAAACACTTTTAAAAATAAATTATTTTCTAATTATAAAAAACCAAAAAAACTCACAATCCCAAAACATATTTTTAAAAATAAATTATTTTCTAATTATAAAAAATCAAAAAAACTCACAATCTTAGCCATGGCTTCAGTACACAAAATCGGTCTCAATTCTGTTTCATTATTCGAAGCAGTTTTTTCTCTATTTGGTTCCAAATGAATTGCCAAATTCGGAATAAATAAAACAGGATCTCTAGAATCAACAAGAGTATTATGAAGATGTCCATCACGTTTATATATAACTTCTCCAGCAACCGCAAGATCTCTATCAAACCAACTTCTCCAAATTCCTCCTCCATATGTTGAAACTCCAACTTGCAAAAATTTCGCTGCTGATTCACTTGAAATAGGTTTAATTCTCAATGACGGAGAATCAGTATGACCAACAACCATCGAAAATCCACTTCCAATTTTAAACTTTCCTCCAACAGCAAAAGCCATAATAGTCGAATCATTCCTGTAATTTTAAAATTTCATATAATTTTCATATAAAAACTTACTTTGTAACATAATAACGACCGTTGGGCTTCAAGTTCCAAGCTTCAGATTCTCTCAATTCAACAAATCCAACACTTGCCAATCTAGTACCAAGTTCCCTAACAGCATGAAAAGGAGTCACAGCCTTATTCAAAAAAGTTATAAACTTTTGAGCCGCAGTGGTCAATTCAGGACTAGGAGGCAGGATCGACATGTTTCTAAAAAATAATATTACTACACAAAAACAAAATTTTTAAAGAAATAGTCCCGATACAATTTTTAAGAATATTTCAGAAAATTATAAAATTTAAAATTTTTAAAATTTCCATATATTCTGGGGAATTTTAGAAATCATTACAGATTTTTAGTCATATTATTACTCATAATTGAGTATTTGTTGTAGAAAAATTATTTCGCATTTGTCAGCAAAAACCCACTAGTTAACCAGATTTTCCATTTTATTCATAAAACTACCAGGAAATAAGCGTGCGAGACAGTTCACTCGCCATTAGCTAACCAGATTTTCCATTTTATTCATAAAACTACCAATAAATAAAACCGTGAAATAATTCACTTACTATTAGTTAACCAGATTTTCCATTTTATTCATAAAACTATCAGGAAATAAACGTGCGAGACAGTTCACTCGTTATTGTAAAAACCAAAAAACTGATCTACGTCAAAATCAGCTCGCCATATATAGAACTTTCTAGAAATTTTGATCTTAGATAAATCCAAAAATCCCCATCCAAATTTCAGAATATTCGAAACTTTTAATCATATATAATTTTAAAAAATAAAAATACTATTACAAAAACTGTCTCGACACGAAATTTCAGAAATTTTAAACTTTAGATAATTTCAAAATTTTCAATCCAAAATTTTTAAATATTCAAAATTTTCAATCCAAATTTTAAAATATTCGAAATTTTCAATCCAAATTTTTAAATATTCAAAATTTTCAATCTAAATTTTTAAATATTCAAAATTTTCAATCCAAAATTTAAAATATTCAAAAATTCTACAAAATTCTAATAAATTAAAATCAAATTCCAAAAATCCTAAAATTCAAACAAATCAATTAAAATCATCCCATTATTGTTATCTCTCATTAAAGATTTATCAGCAAAAAAATCCCCCAAAACTTAACTGATAAAAAAACTAAAAAAAAATCAACGTTCTTCAAATTTGGACAATTTTCAAAAAAAAAATAAAAAAAAACTAACCTTGAATTTTGATTAACTAAAATCAAATTTTTAGAATATTCTTCTTCAAATTGATTACTGTATCTACAAAAACAATTAAATAAAATATTTTTACAGTAATTTAAAAATATCATTAGAGATTTTTTCAACTCTTTTTTTTTCATTTTTCTCAAATCAAAAATGTTCAATTTTTATTTTTTTACAACTTTTATCACTCCTCCCCTGAGTTCTGAATTGATTCATCTATTTTTGCTTTTTTTTCAGGAGGTTCTTTTATATATTCTTGATTTCTCAAAGAATATAAAGATTTCGCAATTGCTGAAATAGGAAAAAGATATGCATTAACCAACAAAGCTTCCGCAGCAGCATCCATTTCAGCTTGTTTCATATTTGTTCCAACGCCTTCGGCAAGTCTATTACCCGCAATATACACTCCAACCACGTATTGTCTAGCATTCGTAGGACCAAATTGACTTAGAAGTTTATAAACCGGTACATGGGGTTTCTCGTTCATTTCTGATCTCAATAATAAACAACATTGTTGTAGAAGGGATTTAGGATCATTCCAAGTTTGAGAAATAATAAACCTCTGAAAAATTATTTTCAAATACTCAATAAAAACATAATTTCCAAAACATTTGATTACTTTAAAAATAATTTCTTAAATGTTCAGTCATTTAAAAAAACAACTCGATATTTGATAATTAAAAAAAAACAACTTTTTAATATTTAATTATTTAAAAAACAGCTTTTTAATATTTAATTATTTAAAAAACAGCTTTTTAATATTTAATTATTTAAAAAACAGCTTTTTAATATTTAATTATCTTGAAAATCCTTCAATATTTAATTATTTAAAAAACGATTTTTAAACTAATTGAAAATTTTAAAAAACTTTTTAATTTTTAATTATTTAAAAAACAGCTTTTTAATTTTTAATTATCTTAAAAATCCTTCAATATTTAATTATTTAAAATAAACTCACCTTTAATCTAGGAAAATAACAAACATCACAAAAAGCACAACAAGCATCTAGACCTTTGTCAATATACAAAGCTCCAAGAAAAGCTTCCATCAAATCAGCTTTATCTTTTCTAATATCTCCACAAGTAAATAATTGTGATTCATATCCAGGTGGAATAATCACAAATTTCTCAAACCCAAGGTCATCACAAATCAATGACTGAGTATGATTACTAACTAGACAACTTCTCAACAGCGACATGTTTCCTTCATTGTGAAATGGAAACATCAAATAAAGTTGAATCGTAATTGCCAATTGTAAAACACTATCACCTAGAAATTCCAATGTTTGATTATCTCCCATTGTCAGAAAATTATCTCCAATACATCTTTTAGTAAAAACTCTAGCTAAAATCCTGATATGCTTGAAATAAATCCCAATATTATCCTCCAATTCAGTTAGATTCTTCAAGTATTCAATATGATCAATCAAATGTCTATCTCCTTCTGGATAATCCCTCTTCAACAAGTATTCCACCGGTTTGAACCATTTTTCCAAAGCTTCTGGAGAATCTCCAAACATCAAATTTCCAAGTAATTCATCAATAGTTCTGGCACCTTTGTCGAGAAATAAAGCTCCCATCAAGGCTTCAAAAGCATTAGCCAAGGCATGATCCACATCCATCTGATTAGAAGGATCAGAGCTATGAGAATGAAGAAGGTATTCATGAAGGCCTAATTTCTAAAAAATTAAAAATAATACAATTTTAATCATTTTCTACATTAAAAATTACAAAATTTAAATATTTTTCACTTAAAAATTAAAAAATTAAAGTATTTCCTAATCAAAAATTCTAAAAATTCAAACACTTTTCAATTGAAAATTCTAAAAATTTAAATATTTCCTAATCGAAAAACCTAAAAATTTAAATATTTCCTAATCAAAAAAACTAAAAATTTAAATATTTGTAAAAAAAACTAAAAATTTAAATATTTTTCAACTAACCTTTGCTAGATATGCCAAAGTTTCATTTCTAACCAATGCTGATCTACTAGTTGCAAGAAATCCCTCATCTGCATATGGGTACATTAAAAACAATCTTGCCGTCGTCACAAATCCAACAACAGCATCACCAAGAAATTCCAATCTTTCATTATCAAATACAAAATCTTCTTCAAAATCTTTGTCATTTCCAAACACAAGAACATTCATAGCATCTAGAAGTGTCTCAAATCCTCTTCTTTTAATTGTTTTCTTCGGTCTAGGAGCAGTTTCAAAATATCCACAATTCGCTAGAGCTGTTCTACATTGAGAAGCATTTGTTCCATAACTTGCCTTAAAAGACGGATGCATCAGGGCCAATTCAACAGTTACAGGATCCTAAAATAAAATTTCACATCATCATAAAAATAAAAAATAAACATTTTTATGAAATTTCCACTGACACAGAACATGAACTACTTCCAGCCGCGATAGTTCCTGAAGTTACGGTAGAAATATTCTGATTTTTTATAAATTAACTACTTTTGCGAAAAATTATTGTTTTTTAATAGTGTCTAAATTGGATAATTTTAGCGTTTTTAGTTATTATGTAATTCCTTATTAAAATATTTAGTTACTATCCAACTTTTCAACACATATCTGGCGTAAAATTCCAAATTAATTCAATTTAGAAAATCTAAAATTAATTCAACTTCAAAAATCTAAAATCAATTTAATTTAGAAAATTTCAAATCAATTCAATTTAGAAAATCTAAAATTAATTCAATTTAGAAAATTTCAAATTCGATCTGAACTGTTCAATTCGAAAATCTCAAAAAATACAGTTCTAGTCACAACTACCATCAAAAATATTTTTTAATTAATTTTCAATAATTAAATCTTACCTTCAACTGAAATTTTAATACAGTATTTTCAAAATGACAAATAGTCCATCTTATTCTTGTTTGAGCAATAACTCCGATTAAATGTAATCCATGAATCGCAAAATCCGGAAATAATCCTGTTTCATAATATCCATATCCAGAAAACGATATATCCGTATATCTCGTTGATCTTCCTCTTCCTATTCTTGGAAACATTCTAAAAATTTCCGGATCTTTTGAAGAAAATATTGCCGATGGTAATACAGTATTGTGGATTAATTTCGGATATCCATCTGATCCATGATTTCCAATATTGTCTATTCTTATTGTTTTTGGTCTTTTTTCTGGATTTATAAACAATTGACCTACTTTTTTATCCAATTTAGAATTTTTCGAAACAGGAATCATCATCCTTCTGAGAGAATCCAAAACATCGGACATGGATAAAATTCTTTTTTCTTTTCTCCTGTTCGAGGCAAATCGAGGATAACAATGGTAGAAGGGACAACTGTCAGCCAGATTCATCCCGAATGGAAATCTTTTAAGATCAAAAATTTCCAAAATGTTCCCAAAAAGATAATCATGAAAAGCCTCAAGTTCCTCGATCGTAAAATGAGTCGGCGGGGGTTCCTTGACGAGTTCCCATATATAATCGTCGTATAACCCGTTCAACGACGTTGCGGGGAATCTATCCGGATACGGTTCATGCAGGAATATTGAAAATCCTTCGAAATAAAAAACTTCATCATCTAGTTCGATGTGGGATTTAGGCAAAGCTGAGTCTTTAGCCATCTTGAATACTTTCAAAACATAATGATGAAGACTTCCAAAATTACTAAAGTGAATTATTATTTCATATATAAAAAAGTGAGAACAAACTTGGAATCTCTGATACAATGAGGGATCGGCTTCTCTCCGGGATAGCAGCCATGATGCATCCCTGTTTTCCTTTCTTCCCTACTGCATTTGCAGACAGGACCTTCTCGGGACCGATTGGGCTCATTGTAGATGACGAACTTGTTGAGGCAACCCGACTGCCTCGACCTCCTGTCCATCTGCAATCGATTAAGAACAAAATTATTCTAGTTTTGATGATGCTGAGGAAAATTCAAGTTGCATCAATTAAATTTTTACAGAAATTATCTAACTAGGAGATGAAAGCACGTCTAAGATAACAGAAATACAAAGCCCACGAAAATCACTCTGAGAATCGCTAGGGGAATTTCAATTAGCTTCCGACTAAGGATTAGAAATTTATATGGAATTTTAAAGTTTTTCAAAATGTATTGAGATTTTTTAGAACATTCTAGAACTTGGTAGAAGGTTGTAAAGTCTTCTACAAGGTAGTGAAAATTTCTAGAATCTTTTACAACCTAGTGGAAGCTTCTAAAATGGGTTAGTATCTGTGGAATAATCTCTAAAGTCTTCTACAATCTGGTGAAAACTTCAAAAGTGTTTTAGAATCTACTAAAGAGTCTCTAGAATACTTTCCAATTTAGCGAAAGCTTTTAGAATCTTCTACAACATAGTCAAAATTTCTAAAATTTTCCACAATCTGATAGAAAGTGTTAGTCTAATATAGTAAAATCCTCTAGAATCTTCTGAAATTTGATAGTGTAAGTATTCTGTAATATAGGGAAATTCTCTAGAACCTTTCGAAAAATAAAAATTTCACCTCCAACTTGATCGTGGCAATTTTCTTTATTTTCCGTTTTTCATCTGTGAGTTCCTCATCATTGTCTTCATCGTACTTTTTGCCTTCATATAAATCGTCTTCTTTGAAACCCAGGAGTTCGTCGAAACAACTGGAATAAAAAGTTCCAAAAGAAGACTGGCACCGATCCAGGACTTTTTTTTTGAATTTTCGCAAAGCTTCTTTCCCTTCTTCCGTAGCACTTCTAATCCCATTTTTCTCCTAAAATACATATATTAATGGCAAATCGATATATGAAAAATTACAGAGGAATAACATTTCCCAGTTCTGATGATTTTCAGAGGATTATTCAAATTGATCAATTTTGTTTTTTTCAAATAGGGCTGAACCGGATGTTGGAAGCCGTCTTGGATAATGGACCAGTCGAATTCATCGAGATCGTCGAAATTGAAGTCACTGCCGGAGGAAGAGGTCTTCATTTCGAAAAAGACTGAAAATTCGGAACCAGTTTTGTTTTTTTGCTGATTTTCAGTCTGGACACTTCGCCAACAACCCAATTTTTTTCTTTTTAAGTTATCCTAAAATTTACATAAAATTGTTGAAATCTTTTTTATGATTTCACTTAAAATAAAAATTTTATTTTCTTCGAAAATTTAACAAATAAATTTTTTAATATTAAAACATCGATAGTTACGAAATTGTCCCGAAACGAATTTTTAAAACTTTCTAGAAATTTTTAATTTCAAATAATTTCGAAATATTTTTAAAAACAATGAAAGTTTTAATTTTAAATTTTTATTCAAAAATCACACATTTTGGAAATTTTCTATTTCAAATATTTTAAAAAATTTTTATTAAAAAATTATACATTTTTTAAAATTTTCTACTTCAAATATTTTTTAAAAATTTTTATTCAAAAATCACACATTTTGGAAATTTCCTATTTCAAATATTTTTTAAAATTTTTATTCAAAAATCACACACTTTGAAAATTTTCTATATAAAATAGTTTTTAAAAATTTTTATTCAAAAATCACACATTTTGGAAAGCCAACATTGTGTTCCAAAGACTACAAACCGCCACAAAAACGTAAAAACCAAAAGACACATACAGTACTGTAGTTGACTTAAATTTCTGAACTGCCAGGTCTACTGTAATGTAAAAAATAATTCCGAAAAAAATCGAAACTAAAAATAGAAAAAATGATTCGGGTGTTTTACCGTAAGCTTTGATCAAATTAAAAACGGTCAAAACTGGCCAGTGAACCAAATAAATCGAAAAAGAACAATTTCCTAAAAAAACTAAAAAAAAATCAAAAATTTTCGGAATTCGAAATTCTGAATTTGTCCCTAAAATTACCGTAATTATTGTCAAAAAAGAAATTAAAATTCGAAAAAATTTAAAATAAAATTCGTTTTTTGAAATTTTCGGAATTAATAAAATAAAAAAAATCAGAAAAAAAATAAACCAAAAAAATTTTTTTAATTTTAGAAATTTTTTGGATTCTGAAGTCGTCCGATACAGTAAGAACCCGAGCGACACTTGCCAGAACCGCGAAATCAGGAAACTACAGTACGGTATTTCGGATTTTAAAAAATAAAAAAAAATCGAAAAAATAAAAATTGCCAAATTTAAAAATTTCGAAAAAATAAAAATTTTTAAATTTAAAAATTTAAAAAAAATAAAAAAAATAAATAAATACTGTAATTCAACAAATACGGACCAAGTGTGAAATAAAAACAAAAAATCGACCGATTCTTGTTCGAAAAATGGATTTTCGAAAGGCACTTGATTTTTTAGGAAACTGCCCCAGGGAATCTGAAGTTGAAGACCTTCGACGTCGTGTTGAGGCACGACGTACGGTGTGAATAAAAAAAACAAAATAATTACTATGAAATACGGCGGAAGAACCCTGGTGAATCTCCTTAAAATAAAATCAAAAAACGAAGCCGAAGGATTTTTGTAGAAATTTGAAGCAGCAAGGAATCCAGAAATCGTCAGAAATCTGAAAATGGATACTGTATTTTTAAAAAAATAAAATTACTAAAAATCAAAAATAGATACTGTATTTTTTTATAAAGTAAAATTACTAAAATTTCAAAATAGATACTGTATTTTTTTTATAAAATAAAACTACTGAAATCCGAAAATGGATACTGTATTTTTTTATAAAGTAAAATTACTAAAATTTCAAAATAGATACTGTATTTTTTTTATAAAATAAAACTACTAAAAATTAAAAACAGGTACTGTAGTTTTTTATAAAATAAAACTACTGAAATCCGAAAATGGATACTGTAATTTTTTTATGAACTAAAATTACTAAAAATTAAAAATAGATACTGTAATTTTTTATAAAATAAAATTACTGAAATTTCGAAATTTTTTTCAATTATTATCACTAAAAATTTTAAAAATGTACTGTAGGTTTTAAATGTAAAATCATTAAAAATTTTAAAATATACTGTGGTATGGAGATCTTTAGTTCTTCCGCTGCTGAAATTGATTACTGGTTTTTTTAACCAAGTTCGGGAGGAAATTGAGTTAAGGATCTTTTATGTCAAGGCCACTATTTGAAACATTTTCGAAGACCGATGACAAAAAAAAATAAAAAAACAGATTTTTCCAAAAACAATTTGATTTTTTGCAATATTTATTACTGATTTATTAACTGTGGTTTTTGTCAGGAAATAAATCGAGTATCGTTCGTGTCGGGACCACTACTTCAAATACGTCTGAAAAACACAAATTTTGAAAAATTGGTCCTACCACAGATGATTTTTTAGTTTTTCGAAAAAAGTATTTATTGTTTTTTATTAATCTCTTTTTGAGAAAACAAATCAAATGTTATTCGTGTCGGGACCATTGATTTAAATATATTTTTTATATTTCAAAAAATTAGGTCCCACCACGATTAATGTTCAATTTTTTATATAAAATTTATTTTTTAACTATTTTGTTGACTTTTTTACTAGAATATGAACTAAGTATCATTCGTGTCGGGACCATTGATTTAAATATATTTTTTCATTTTTAAAAAACTAGGTTCCACCACGAATAATATTCAATTTTTTATATAAAATTTATTTTTAATTATTTTGTTAACTTTTTTATCAAAACATCAATTAAATAACATTCGTGTCAGGACCGCTAATTGATATATTTTTTTATTTTCGAAAAACAGGTCCCACCACGATTGACGTTCAATTTTTTATTTTTATTATTGATTTTTATTAAAATATAACTTACATATCGACACCGAGAAAACCATGAACGAAAGTGTCTCTCCAAAAAGTCCACAACAAAATACAAACAACAGACAGTCCTTTCATCCATTGGATTACTGTATGGTTATTTTTGGTTTTAAAATCCGTACTTCCAGGAACAATTACGTTAAATTTTTCTTCCATTTTCAAAAAAATAAAAATCCGGAAAATTTTCGTTTTTTTTTTAAATTCACTTTTTTCGTTTTTTTAAATTCACTTTTTTTAAAACGTTCAATTTTTGATAAAATCTTTTTTTAATGATTTTTTTCACCAAGTGAGAAAGCTTTAAACTGAAAAATTTCCGTTATTTTTGAAATAAACCAAATTACCTCGGGGCATCAAAAGGATTCTTGAAAGACAGCGCTTGATTTGGAACTTGGAAAAATTTAATTTTAAATAAAATAAACGAACATTCTACTTCTTGAAAAATGTCAGTTTAGTACTTTAGTCAAAGCCGAAACTGGTCAAAATGTCAATTACCAAAAAAGTCAGAATCGAAGTTGAAGAAGATGATGAAAAAATTATCGACTTTCCGATGAAGAAAACCGAAATTCAGATGGACCAGGCCGAGAAGAGGATGTTGATTCAGAATCCGGACGACAAAGAGGAAACCGAATTTAAGTACAAGTTCTTGATTTGTTGTTGGAAAAGACCAATTTTGGTGAGTTAAATTTCTAAAAAAGTAAAAAAAATTTTAAAAATAAAGTAAAAAAAGTAAAAAAAATTTAAAAATAAAGTGAAAAAAGTAAAAAAAATTTTTAAAATATAGTGAAAAAACTTTAAAAAATAAAGTAAAAAATTAAAAAAAAAGAAATTTAGAACTTTTTAAAAATAAGAAATTATTTAAAAGTTAAAAAACTTCCTCTTCGGCCGGGAATCGAACCCGGGTCTCGTGAGTGACAGTCACGGATACTGACCACTATACTACCGAAGATGGAGAGGGGCGAAATTAGATTTTATTTATTTTTAGTTATTTATGTTAAATTTTATTTTAAATAATATTAAAAATAGCCGAATTGTATTTTACCACTTTTAGGAATCAGCCAGGACAGTGAGTTTTCTGTCCGCAGCTTCGTTTCTTGCGAATTTGATTTCTTTGGTTTTGGCGGGATCTCAGACATCCCTCCATTTCGTAATCGAGACAGTTATCCTCATTCTCGAATTTTTCTCATTATTGCTTTTATTCTACGCTCTCTCCCACCAAGAACCAAAGTTCATGAAGCCTTACATGGTGTTCGGGGTGAGTCCCAAAAATAAAAATTTAAATAAAATTAAAAATTCAGGTAATTTGGAATATTTTTTTGATACTTTTGTGGTTATTTTGTTTTGCCGAACTTCTGAAAGGAGCTCAATTTCCATTTAGAGTATCTTCGGCATTATCTCAAGTCTTTCTTCCTTCGAATTACAGAAGACGATCCATAAAAAATGGCGGAATTTTTACTGCTTTTTTGATGCTTATGGGTCTCGGCACGACAATTGCCGCGAATTTTTGGCTTTTACACATTATAGTTTTGGCCTATTTCTACCTCAAACAAAGAGAAAAACAATCTTCTTCTTGGACTCCGACCATTACTGTATCGGCCCCCACGAGTCCCCCTATGTCGAAGAAAAACAACCTTCATCCATCAACGACTCCATCGACGTTTTTGTAAATTTCTTAATTAATCAATTACTCTCTTCGACGAACAGATAAAAACAGAAAACCAATTAGAAAGATTTCCCAAGAACGATCAAGTTGGCCTTGATGGAAGGGTCGAGGTCGGGGCTGTTGACCCATTCGGTGACGTTGATCTCCTTTCCGATCTCATCGAACATGGCAAGAAGAACTTCGATGTACTGTTCCTTGGCATCGGTTTGGCTGGTTCCTTCACGTGCCTTCCAAGCGTCCCTAAAAGGATAGTGATTAAAAAACAGAAATCAGTCACTATCTTTAGTCTTTATTAGAGTTGCTAAAGTCACTATCCAAAATCAACTCTAGTAAAACTGGATAGTGTCTATTTGTAATCTAAATCAGTTTTTTCAGTCACTATTCGTCAATTTCATTGAAACTGTTAATCACTATTCCAAAACCAATTCCAATAAAAATGGATAGTGTCCATTTTTAACAAAAATCACAATTTCCCAGTCACTATCCGATTTTTTCCTTGGAGTAGTTTTTTGAATTTCTCAGTCACTATTCGTCAATTTCATTGAACTTGTCAGTCACCATTCAAAAATGCAGTTCCAATGCGGAAGTGCATATTGTTCACTTTTAATTCAAATTAAACTTTTCCATCACTATTTTTATTGCATTTGAACTTTTAAATAGTAACTTTGACGTTCCAATAAAACCAAATATAGTGATAAAAAAGAAATAAAGTCACTATTTAAAAATATTTTCTTTGATATTTCTTATGTGACAAAGATAAATCAAACTGTTGGATCGGGCACCCAGCCTTAATGGGAAGCGTAACCAACCGGGAGCGCTTGGTCCCGAACAGATTGCCTTAGCATCGACAAGGAACACTTGGTCCCGAACGGATTGCTTTAACACCAATAAGGAACGTCTGGTCCTGAACGGATTGCCTTAGCATGAACAAGAGAACATACAGTTCCTCTTGGCGGGAAGTTCAGTTAGTTGTTTATGTCGAGTTCGACATAGTGTTTTGTACTGTGCCTAAGGCATTTATTTGATAAACCTTTTCTATACTATTTTCCTTCCTCATCTAGACGTGGGTCACTCGGCGTGACAGATACAACACAAACATCCAACGTCGGCGTCTATGAAACGATCAACATAAAAATTAAAACCAAATTAAACAGCCCAACTTGCTTCAATGTTGCGAGCAAATTGCAGTTTCGAATTCGAAATTGACTGTTTTATAGACCAAAATAAAAAACTTGATATTTATCTCTAAGTCTAAAAAACGGTTGACACCAAAATCAAACTAAAATCCGCAGTTTGCACGCAACATTTTGTCAAACCAATTAACAGTTTGTGTTTACATTTTTAAAAATTCAAAATCAAACTACAATTCGCAGTTTGCATGCAACATTCAAGCAGATCAGTTAACTCAAAATTAAAATCAAATTACAATTCGCAATTTGCTTGCAACATTCAAGTAGATCAGTCAGAATTTTTAAATTAACATTTTTAAAAATTTCAAAATCAAACTAAAATTCGAACTTTGCATGCAATATTCTGACTGATTTAATTGTTTTCAAAAAATTCAATTTTATTTTGACTTTTATGTCGACCGTTTTATAGACCTCAGCACAGGGAACCGAAGACTGAAATCTCCAGATCAGAAAAGAGGTCATAGTTCTTTTGTCCTTCAATTCATCCATTTAAATTTATTTGTTTACAAAAATTGAAAATATTTTGAACTATTTATAGTTATTTTAAATTTTATAAAAACATTAATTTATAATTTTTATAAAACTATGAAATCATTAATTTCTTTAAATTAAAAAAATATTAAATTACTAATTTTAAAATTTTTATAAAATTACTATTTTTTAAAATTTTTTAAATTTTTATAAAATTATTAATTTTTTTAAATTTTTACAAAAATATTATTTTTTTAAAATTCTTATAAAATTACTATTTTTTAAATTTTTATAAAAATATTAGTTTTTTTTAATTTTTATAAAAATATTATTTTTTTTGTTTTACAGTAATGTTGACTTACCATTTGGCTTTCTCGACGAAACTGAACATGCCAGGTCTTTCGGTGTTGACGTCCCCGATGGTGGCCTGTTTGAACAACGAGTAAAACTTCAACTTCTGGTCGTTCGAGGTAGACACAGGTCCTTCCTTGGGCAACTTCTGGATGACGTCAACAGCTGCCTGGAAGCGTTCATCGAGAGACGGCATTTTGTTCTTCGCCACGTTCCTCAACACTGAAATTTATATTTTTATAAAAATTAAAAATGCATTTTTTAAATCAACACGAATTTTCAAACATCAAGTTCCAAATTTTTTTAATTTTTCAGATTTTACAAAAACGAAAATTAAAAGTGAAATTTGTTTCGAAATAGTCTCAAGATTAATTTTTGGCATCTTTTAGAATTTTTAGAATCTCAATTCAGAATAATTCCAGGTTTCTATGAGATTCCAGAGAATTTTAGAAGTCTTCAGAAGCTCCTAGAAGATCTTTAGAAATTTCAGAAGCTCCTAGAAAATTCTCGAAATCCTCCAGAAACCCAGGAAAGATTTTTAAAAAATTCCCAGAAGCTCCTAGAAGATTCTAAAAATCCCTAAAAGCTGCTAGAAGATTCTCGAAATCCTCCAGAAGCCCAGGAAAGACTTTAAAAAGCTCCTGGAAGATTCCAAAAACTCAAAAAATTTCGAAACTTCTTTAATTTTTAAAAACTTCTATCCAATTTTGGAACCCACAAAATTCGGAAAAGTTCAAGTCTCCAAAAATCTTCACAAAAATCCAAAAACTTCAGAATTCTCAATAAAATTCCAAAACCTCCAAAAACACAATATTTCCAAAAATCCTAAAAATTCCAAAATTTTCCCCATTCTTATAAAATTAAAGTATTTTAAAACCAATACATACATATCTACAATCTTATTCAAAAACTTCAAACTACTCACTTGTATCGAAACTAGACTACAATATCTGGAGGTAAACACTGATAACAATTTTTTTCCGAAAATTTTCCTTCCAAAACTAAATCGATCTAAACCGACCAATTTGACCCATTTCATCGCGACAAAATCCATCTTCTCACAGAACAAGTACTAAAAGATATTCCAACTTTTCTTCAACTTTCCACTCAATCTTTTATTTTCAATCTCGATAAAATTTCTCAAGGCAAAAAATCCACCGATAAAACAAAAAATCATAAAGCGATTACCGCCAAAAAGTGGTCAATTGCAGCATATTAGGGATACAAACCTATGTAAAGCTAAACCTAAAGCAGTAATTACCAAAATTAACAAAATAATAAATCTAAAGCATGGCACGGATATTCTTAAACTAATTATGGCCTAAATTCCTTTGAACCCAGTCCAGCCAATTGATCACTTTTCCAACGTTCGGTTTCGAAAGACATCGTTGAGCAAAATTCCAAGTAATTCAGAGCACTTTTTGAACTTCATGATACAATGCAAGAATTAGTGCTGCTCCAACTCCTCTGATGGCATTTACAACGGCACCATTGAAAAAGGCTCTGAATCCTTCATTGCGATAAATTTGCTGAAAAAAATATAAAATTAAACTAAATTGTCAAATAAACAACCTTGGCGCATTCGACAGTACCAAGTCTCTTTTCTTCTTTCTTGCCTGCAGACATCATGAGCCGCCTTCTAACTGTGTCTAGGGGATACGAACTCATTGCTGCGACAAACGTCGTGACCTGCAAATAATTTGATGTTGATCAATTACAAATTAACGATCAAATAAAACCTGTCCAATTGAAAATGCAGCAATGAACCCGACTTCTCGTCCAGTTCCTTCTACCTTACTCTTGACACTGTCGAAAAGTCCATAGTAAACCGAACGATACATGAAAATATATTGAAGAGAAGGGACAAAACCTCTATACAATCCTAGAATGCCATCAGCTTTAGCAATTTTGTAGAAACAATCAACTAATCCAAGAAACTCCCGGTCTACTTTGCCTAAAACGGGTTTTTAAAAACCTCAAACAAAAGATAAACCTACTTTTACTCATATCAATAGCTAGTCTAGTCCTAGTAAAATCCAGTGGATAGATAACCGCGAATGTCGCCATTCCGGATAATCCACCTGCCATCAAATTTCCAGCTAAAAATCTCCCATATTGTTGCTTCTGATCAACTCCACCGATACAGTAAGGTTTAAAGAACTCCTTGAAACCCATGCCGAGGGATTCCTAAAGTATTACAATTATATAACTGTGAAAATAAAAACAAGTATTGTTACAAAACTGCCTCAAGAGCAAATTTCAGGATTTTTAGGAACTAAAGTGGTCAGAGTGGCCTTGGTTCTAGTGACGGTTATTTCGTAACCAATCAAATCGTCATAAAAACTAAATGAGGATCGTTGAAATTTTTCCAGAATTTTGCAGAAATCAAAGTAGCCTAAATGATTAGTATTTGGTAGTCAAGGTTTTGGAATGTAATTTCCCTAAATATATCTAGAACTTCCTAAGGGATATACAGGGTACACAAGTCCCTGTCCTTTCTTGAAAATTAGTTACAAAGTACTCATGAACACTCAAATCAAAACATCAAAGTAATCTTTCAAAGATAGAACGTTCTGCTTGTTATTGAAAATAACTGCTTAACACCCACCTGTGCAGACGCTCTGAGAATATTACTCCAGTTTCCTCTCCAGAAAGATAAAAATCCTTGTTCCTTCGGCACTCTAACAAAACAATCAACCATTCCTTTGTATCTTTTTTCCACGGCAATCGTTGTTTGACTCGCTTGAAGCTGAAAATAACGAGTATATGGAAGGGAAAACTTCATGAGTGGTAAATTCTGAGTAAAATTGATATATGAATAAATTCTTTATATGAAATAGATATATAGTTCCACATATAAATGAGTAAAATTGACATGTGAATGAGCAAATTCTGAGTAAAATTGATATATGGAAGAGAAAACTTGATATATGAAAAATTAAAATTGATATATGAAACCAACCTGGAGAATCAGCTTGACTCTTTCTATCGGTGCCACAATGGTCTTGGCGATGACAGCAGCTGCTCCACCGACAGAAAAGTCCTTCCCAAACTTGATGGCGTCATCTACGTTCGGCCAGGCAAACGGCATCTTTGCCTTAGGGGTAGAGGGCGTTGGGAAAAGAACTATGTCCGGATTTTCGTTATATCGCATCTACAAAACCACTGATCATAATTTAGATACTTCGATCACTCCTCAGAAGTCGACAAAAAACAACGACTGAAGGGACGAAGTGTAGTCGACGGTCCGATAAAGTTTGGACTACGAAAGGCGGGTTCCTGAAATTAGAACTCAGCGATATTCGATCACGTTTTAACGATGAGTAAACTAGGGGTGTTGCAAATGTAAAAAAATTAAAATTTAAAGGAAATCACGCAAATAAACGATCTTTGAATTGGATTTATGGAAAAGGAACGAAAAGCAACAAAGAACGTTCAAGTTTGAGTTTAGTCTTTCGTGTCGGGACCAATAAGATGTAGCTGAATTTTTTGGTTTAAAGTTTCATTTTTTCCTTGATTTTAGGCTTCTCACAGCTTTGGTTTTCTTTTTCATAGCTTATAATTAATTTTTATTTTTCTGATTTAAAAATCAAAAAGTCAAGTTTAAGTCTAATTTTTCGTGTCGGGACCAATAAGATGTAGCTGAATTTTTTGGTTTAAAGTTTCATTTTTTCCTTGATTTTAGGCTTCTCACAGCTTTGGTTTTCTTTTTCATAACATAATTAATTTTTATTTTTCTGATTTAAAAATCAAAAAGGTCAAGTTTAAATTTAATTTTTCGTGTCGGGACCAATAAGATGCAGTTGGGTTTTTGTTTCATTTTTAGGCTTCTAATTTTGATTTTCTTTTTCATAATTTATGATTAGTTCTTATTTTCTCAATTTGAAGATTAGAGAACATTCAAGCTTGAGTTTATTCTTTCGTGTCGGGACCAAAGGTAAGTGGTCGAATTTTTTTAGTTTTCATTATTCTTCACGTTTTAGATCCCTCCCAATTCTTGTTTTCGTTTCCATAATTTATTATTAGTTCTTATTTTTCAGTTTAAATATCAGAGAACACTCAATTTCGAGTTTATTCTTTCGTGTCAGGACAAGGAAGATATAATGGAGTTGAATTTTTACCTTCTTCCCTGATTTCTGATTCCTCTTATCTCCTGTTTTCTACTTTATGGCTTTTGGTTAATGTTTTATTTACTTGAATTAAAGGTAACAAAGAACATTCAAATTTTAGTCTATTTTTTGCTTCAAAACAAGAGGAAAATAACAAAAATTTGTTCTAATTCGAATCCTTTTTTCGAACTTTCGGTTATTTTTATTTCCAACTTTGTGTGATTTATTATTAATCCTTCATTTACTAGATCTACAGACTACAAAGAACCTGATCCTTCCGTTCCAAACAAAAAGTGCACTGGCTAATGCAATGCACCACCCTATTGCATAATTTCCTATTTTTGTATTAATCTCCCGAAATTTCTGCAGACCTTTTTACTATTAATTTATTAACTAATTTGTGTTACAAATTGTAGAGTTATCTACAGGAAATAATTAAATTTGAAGAAAGGCCATGTTCATGTGGATGTTGCTGAATTCGTAGTTTTGGATTTTTAATGACATACCAGATTCACAGTGAATCTTCTGAAGCAGTTTAGTTCTATATTGCCTACTTTGACATCAATTTGAAGATGAATTTCCTCAAGTATATCTATTTTCATTTGGTCTATCTTGATATCTGTTTCGAGATTTATGAGTTTTCTTGACCTTTCTTGTAGGATGAAGTTTCTCAATCTTTTCCATTCTCACTTGATCTATCTTGGTATTCATTTTGGGATTTATGGTATCTTCTTTGATGTTTACTGTAGGACGAAGTTCTTCAACTCTCCTGATTCCTTCATTATCAGCATAAGATTCCATGTCTAGATCTACGAGGTCTTTTTTGTCCTCTATGTTTTGAACATCCTCTTTCTCATATTCTTCTGATGAAACCTTCCTGTTACCAATGGTTACATGGTCATTCTTGTACTTAGCTCCCCAGTTTAACATATGTCCAAACCGATCGAGTTCTTCTGAGTTCAAAAACATGTTCCTCGTCTCTTCCACGGCACAGTGATCCATTGAAGGCTCCATTCGTCTAATTTCAGTATCAATCATGTACTTGAACCTCAAAATTGCCGTCTTTGTGCTTTTTATATGTCCAATATCAAGGTTCGTTATGATGGTTTCAACTGGCGTGTTGTGAGAGTACATGAACATAATCCTCAACATAGTCAAGATTCCGACGAGTCTGTCATCGAGAATAGTGTCCTTCCTTATCCCTCTGACTGAACAAGTGAATCGACGTCCTTCTACAGTCTTTCTGCAGACCCACTAAAGAGGAATAGCACAACAAACAGTAGTGATGAATGAGACACCTACTCTGTATCCACAGGAGTTATTAAACTTGCCGAGAGTCATGTTACGACCGCACTTGGGACACTGTCTAGTGTTGTTGATCAGTCTTGTACGAGCCGCAAAAGTGAGGGCAGTTTCGTTGTTAGAGACTTCAGAATTAAACTGTTCCTGGGTTACATGGAGGTAATGACCAGGGAGCTCCTCAGGGTTGACAAGATCCTCGGGAGGAACGATCCATTGTTTAGCATGACGACGACGAACATTCTTAGTAAAGCCAGATAAGGGGGATGAAGAGGAAACACTAGTCGGGGTCATCGGATGGAAAGTGATATGATTTAGTGCTCAGATTGTCTTTTATACCAGTTCTTCTTCATCTTCATTAGGCGTCAGATTTGCATTTTCCGGGAAATTATCATGATAACTAATGGGGAAGGCAAAATAGCTTATGAGACAAGAAAACATGAAATTACCATTTCCTAGATTGTCTTCTACTGTATATCAAATGCAAGGTTCTTAACATAATTATCAATATGCAAAACCATGAACAAAGTTAAGATTGTCTTCTACTAAATATCAAGAAAGGGATTTTTGGCATCACATGTGAAATAATAAACAAGGTCAATATTATCTTCAATTGCATATTAAGTAAAAGATTCTTGTCATAATCATTAAAATATAAAATAATTGACAAGATGAAATTACACTGATTGATCATTTATGCAATAAGCACATTATGTCACAAGTTTATAATCCTTTAACTACTACTAGATTCTGAAGTGTCCTCATCATTTTCTTCGAAATTAGCTCTGCAGGAGAAAATCATCAACACAAGCATGGCGATATCAATAACCACAAAGATCCCTAGGATAATGGTTATCTGATACAGTACATTTTGAAGCGGGCCAAGGTATTCTGTATATCGATTGACTCCAGTTTCGTTGAATGCTTCTTGAAGTGTATCGTTGGCAGTGTTTTCTAAAATTCTTACCACTTTTTCTACATAGTCCCCTAAGACTCCGAGATTTGGCTCTTCTACAATATTGGTTTTCATCTGAAAAATCAAATTGATACTTAATTTACATAATAGGAACGTACAGCAATGAATATAAGAACACTACTGATGACACATGTAACTATATGGAGAACGGTACCGATGATGGCAACTATGTACATCCGTTTAGTCTTAGAGAAAATGGCGATGCAGCAACTGACTCCAGCAACAAGTGCCAGACTAGGGATGTAGGAAATTAAGAATCTGATGTGATTTTCACCGCTTGTGCAGATAAAGTACATCATTCCAATGGAAGTTCCGATGATGAGAACGCAACAGATAAAGGTGAAAATCATGAGACATCTTGTACAGCTAACACTCGTCATTTTGAAGCCGGATTTTCTGTGATAATAGTTTCAGAAATGACTTGAGACTGAAGGAAAGTTTATTGAAACTGGGAAATGCAAATTTAATGAAAATTCGAAAAACCCAAAAATGCAAATTGGATCGATGTAGAGATATGATAAAACACCCTTATAGAAATTTGTTATACATTATTCAAAGTACAGATGTCATTAAAGTTCAGAACAATGATTAACTATGGATATTGCTTTAAGCTTTTGCAAGTTTAAAAAGAACTTGAACTGTTCTGAACCTTTCATACTGCTAATCAACCTTCGTACCGAAATCTAATAGAGTCAAGAACGCCAGTCCTAATATTGAGGCTCCTCTGAGCCAACGCAAATCTGGTCGCAATCGTGGATAAAAAAATCTTCTTCTGTCTTATTGCTGAAAGAAATAAAGTGATCTTGTGATGTTAAGATAGAATCTACAGTACCTATGAAATAACTACCTCAAGTAAACCGAATCCTACCCTTTTATTGAAGATATCAGCTATTATCCAAAAATAACCCCAGTAAAAGGGCGCAGTAACTTGTTTTGAAAATTATACGGTATAAACCTATTTTTTGATTTCTCTGGAGGAACACAGTTTCTAGACTTCCATTCTTGTTGTTAACGATGAACTAAAATTCTCGCGAAATAAAGGAATACTACACAATAATGAATGTAACTTCTGCGTGGAGCAAATGTGTAACAGTTTTGTCCTGGAAAAAATAGTAATGTCTATATAACGTTCACTATCACTTTTACTAAATGCTACAATTTCCTATAACAAATGTGTTATGATTTTTTATCACAAATGCCAAATGTTCATGAAAGCCGTAAAATTTATATCACACTTTATCATAAACAACAATTGCTGCAAAATCCCACGCAAAAGTGACAATTTTTTACGTTCATATATTAATATGAAACCAGGAAATTTTATAAATAGATTTTGAGGAGTTTTCTAAATTACATGAATTTTTTATTATCATTTTTTAATCAGTACAAGAAATTAATTTGCAAAATTCTATTTTTAACGGCTTTGTACAGACTTTCCAAATGTGTAGGAAGAACGCTGCATTCGTAATCGATTTGAGGCTATAGAAACATGAATAATATTTTTCTGTTTTGGTCTTCTAAATATCGTTTCGAGAACAAACTTCCTATACGGTGCAATGAAATACAACGTCGCAATGGAGTCAAGAGGGTAATAAGCAGCTCCAATTGCGAAGACATACATGCCTATAGTGGCTGTATTCTTAATACCGAATGCTATGAAAGTTGTGACAATAAGAGGAAATCCGATAACAAAGACACATGTAGTTAATAGCTGAAATATTGCTACAACAATGAGAGATCTCTGAACCTCATCAGTGATGTAATGAGCTTGGTGATTTTTACGGAGTTGACGAATGAAGACTCCTATAAGTGAAAAACACCCAATATATAGAATAACATATGCTATAATTGTTAATTTATAACCGTATGAATGGTTTTCCATGTTGCCAAAGAAAAAAGTTGACTCGTTTATGAAATTCACAAACTCAGAATTTTGATTAATAGCTTCTGCGTGAAATTCGTTAGAGCTGCGGCTAATCAATGGAAAAAAGTAGAGCAATATTGCTAGTGGAAAAACCACATGAAAAGCAATAATAGAAATTATAACCTGTTTTTTCTCAAAGATCCGTTGCCATTTCGAAATGAAAAGTACAGTATACCGACTGAAAACTATCATCGCCATTCCGATAAGAGAATTGAAGAATGTCACAAAAAATAAAAGTCCAAAGACGATGGTTGACGTAGCACTGGTTTTAGAGAAGATTCCTGCTTGATATCCAGCAAGATACGGACTGAAAATTATGAAATTATATATAGCAAATGGCATGTGCTTACTTCAGGAGAACCGGTTTCGCCAAGGCGATAATAGTTTGTTCTGCAAAAATCCAGACTGAGTGGTTTAGAAGTAGCCATTTGAAAGAACCAATTTCCTTGGACTTCTTAAAGATGACATAGAATAAAAGTGTCGTTAGAATTAACGAAATGAACCACACCACATAAGAAGAATATTTGTAAATGTTAACAAGAATGGAATCGGGAGTAAGATTTAGCAGTTCAGTAGACATTTCTTTTAAAAACCAATTTCTCACTTTCTAATAAAAATAAACAGGCAGGAAATGAGCAAATATAAAATGTTGTTAATCATAATCATATCTGAATGGTAGGGGAAATTACATTACATGTGGGTAGATAGAGATCTATATAATACCAGGTGAAAATGCCACTTCTGTTCTTTGACCAGCAGTCTACACGCAAACATAACTGATAAATGAAATAAATCTAACAACTACATGGTACCTTCGTCATGAAAGATACAGTAATGTTTATATAACGCTCAGTGTTCCTTTTGCTAAATATTACGAGTTCTCGTCACAAGTGGTAAATGTATTACGAATTCGATCGGATTATTAATTTGTTTAAATCTCAAAATTGGGTAATTAAACTTTATTAAAACCACGATATAAGAAAATTACAAGTATAACGAGAGGGAAATTATCATCTTTGAGTGAATAAAGCATATTTTTCTGTTTGGTCGACAAAGTGGCTGCAACCCGTTGATGGAATATTTACCGTATACCTTACAAAACAGTCTTAGAAATTGTAATCATTGTGTCATAGTTTTACCACAGATAGGGATTGTTACGAAAATTACGAAATCTTTATCTCCGCATAGCAGAGAAAGACAATTTCTTGTGTCTAGAGATCAACATAAAACCAGAATGATTTAATATATATACTTTCACTTGTTTCCTAATTTAAATGATTTTTATATCTCTTTAACAAATACACAAAAGAAATTTACACAATGCTATTTCTGCCAGTTAGATATAGACTTCCTCAATATAGCAAGAGAATGAGCCGCTTATGTTTGATATGAAACAACGGAAACATGAATAACATTCTGCTTCTTCAGTCTTTTAAATATTGTTTCGAGGATAAACTTCCTATATGGTATAACAAAATACAACGTCGCTGCAATGTCCAAAGGACAGTAAGTAGATTCTACCATGAAGATGATTACACTTGCAATAGCCGTATTTTTAATGTTAAACCCTAAGAAAATTGCAAAGGTCAGAGGAATTCCAATAACGAAGATACATGCACTGAATAGCTGAAATATTGCTATGACTATGAGAGATCTCTGAACTTCATCGGTAATGTAATTTGCTTGGTGATTTTTATGCAGTTGATGAAAGAAGATTCCCATGAGTGAAAAACACCCAACACATACAATGGCATAACCTAGAATCGCTAATTTATAACCGTATGAATAATTTTTCAAGTTTCCAAAGAAGAAAGTTGATTCATTCATGAAGTACACAAACTCTGGATTTTGGTCAATGGCTTCTGCATGAAATTGATTAGAACTACGGCTAATCATTGGCAAGACATAAAGGAATATCCCTGTTAGAGAAGCTACATGAAAAACAATAATAGAAACTATAACCTGTTTTTTCTCAAAGATCCGTTGTCATTTCGAAATGAAAAGTACAGTATACCGACTGAAAACTATCATCGTTATTCCGACCATAGCATTGAAAAATATTCCAGTAAATAAAAGTCCAAAGATGATGGATGACGTAGCACTCGTTTTAGAGAAGATTCCTGCTTGATATCCAGCAAGATATGGACTGAAAATTATGAAATCATATATAATGAATGATATGTATTTACCTCAAAATAACCGGTTTTGAAAGAACAACAATAGTTTCTTCCGCAAAGATCCAGACTGCGTGATTCAGAATTAGCCATTTGAAAGAACCGATTTCTTTGGATTTCTTAAAGATGACATAGAATAATAATATTGCTAGAACTAACGAAATGGACCAAATCACATAAGAAAAATACCTATAGATCTTAATAATGTTGGAATCGGGGGTAAGATTTAGCAGTTCAGAAGATATTCCTTTTAAAAATAAGTGTTTCATTTTCTATTAAGGAAAAAGAAGGTGAAAAATCAAAAAAGTTGTAACCCTGTTGCAAATAATCCGAAATTAAGAAGAAATTAAATTATGTTTTAATAGGCAATTTCATAAGAAGCCAGGTGGAAATCTTGATTAAGTGCTTTAATTAGATTTATTGCGCTTTTAAAAGATATTTGAAAATATCATTTTAAAAGTTAATTTAGATCTCGCAAGTTTTTAAATGTTATAAAACGTAATAGTTCCTTTTATAAAGTTCTCAGTAATCCAAATTTCAAGAAAAATATCTTTTTTAAGAGTAAGTATAAAAAGCTGAAATCATTCAGGAAAGTGAAAGGTGTGTAACCATGATTATGTAATTAGAGACAATTCCCACTTTGTTTCATCGATTATAATATGGTGCTGACTTACAATCAGATGAGTGAAGACAGATGTTTTTCAAAGTTGTAATTTACAATAACTGTGTTCTTGAAAGGATGATTCAACTGCGATTGATATGAGTGCTCATTTAATTCTCTGGACTGTCCAATTATCCCAAAAAAAGTAGACTTTTGTAGTATTTAGAACCTCGAACATCTTTATTCAAATACATCTCTACGAGTATAGGAAAGAGTTTCCTCATCTAAATATTATCAGCCAGGGTTGGAGGTGGATTCTCTACAGATAATTAAGTAGGATTCAACAGTAACTGATTTTAAGATTCGTTATCCTAACTCTTTATTGCACTTTGGATGTGCCGACTGAATTAGGTGGTTTTTCCTTTGAATAATTGTGTGAAAGTGCCGAATTACTGAATTTTACTTTACGTACCACACAATCGATAATCATATTTCGAAATTTAAGAGCAAATTAACATTAATATGAATTTAGGCACTGTGTTTCCTACACAAAAAATAAGTACACGATGCATAATGTATAGACACATTAAATATAACATATATTATATATTATATATTAAAGCCGTTGTAATCTACTTTTTTTGTGTGTAGCAACAAATATTAAAGTGCTTTATCAAATCTATTTTTGCTCAGTATCATCTTGCGGATTTGAGTTTTTATTGAGCTCCAAATATTGCCAATGTAGATTTACGGTTATTTAATCTCATATATCGATCAGAAGAATGATATATAAAATTTCGGTAGTTTTATAACAATGTCAAATTGTGAGATTTAATCATTTGTTAAACCTAAAACAAGGACCCGAAATTTGTATTCAAAGCTTTAGTTATCCTGAAATTTGTCTAACAACTATTAACAAATTATGTGTTTGTCATTGAAGTACAGAATGCCGAACTTAGTGTTATTTTTTATTTCCTTATGATAATCGTTGGCATCAAACAAAGGTATTTAATTTTTGAACAAAAATGTTCAAGACAGAGACTTCAGAAGAGAAATGCCACATAATCACTCATCTTAGTGTCTTTCTTTCTATGTCTAAGAAGACGTTTCTAAATTTCGTTCTTTGTCACCTTTATTATTATGTATTTCTCAACTTCTGATATTAGCAATAATGATTCATTGAATCATTGTATAAACTTTAGATATTTTTCTAACTTTAATAAATTCTTCAATATCGATATATACTGATTTTGACGCTTTGTACTTTCTGCTTACAGTTATTAATTAATGTAAATTCCAATGTGGCTTTAATTACTTCAGAGACAGGGTTACAAAGATGCTGTTAAATCGTACTGTAATTTACTCATCTTTTTAGATTTAAAAATTAATCAAATAATAATGCTATAATAGATTCTGAGAATCTGTTATTTCCTTGTACTTTGAAAACTTGTAATTCCGATGTCATAAAATAGTCTTTTACCTGTCGAAAGAACTTTAATAAGCACTTTTAACTTTTCCGTCGAACCAATTTTAAATGAAGTAAAAAGTTTTGAAATTTTAAACAATATAGAAAAACCTTAAAATTCTTGAATAAAAGTTGAAAACTTATTGAATTCGAAGATTTTACAAATTTCATTTAAATTTTTAATTAATATTTAGTTGAATAACTTATTGAATAAAAATTTTCAGCTTTGGGATCTTACAATATTCAAATTTGTCGATTGAAATATTGCTGATATATACTTTATATCTTATGTCTAAATTGGTTGAATTTTGGTTCTTTGGGGAATTTTTATCAGGACTTTCTCAACCAGAAAACACGTTGTTTATTTTTAGCCAATTTTCATTAGTATTCCCTTTCATAATTTCCATAAACATCTTTATAGATTTGAAATTCCCATCAATTCAGACGTACCTTAGCCTTAAACTCCTACGTGTTTTCTTATGGATGTAGAAAATAAATTTATCGAGGTAATTTTGCCAGAACAAACATCTGAATTTCTTGTAAATAGACTTCCATACAGACTTGAACGTTTTGTACACACGAAAATTTCAATGTATTGATATATAAATTGACTTGAATATATCGATACACTATATTTAATGTATTTTTTTGTGTGTAGAGGTGAAAAATTGAACAAGTTTTTGCTTAAGATTCGCTTACGTAAATATTATGAAAACAAGTTCCTAATCTCCTATACACAAAAATTGGTGCATTGTATATACTGTATGGATATATTAAATAGACTCTGATGAATCGGATACATTTTATTCAATATATCTGATACATTAAGTTGATATAGTTGCATTGTATATACTGTATGAATATATTAAATAGACTCTGATGTATAGGATATATTATATTCAATATATCTGATGCATTAAGTTGATATAGTTGCATTGTATATACTGTATGGATATATTAAATAGACTCTGATGAATCGGATACATTTTATTCAATATATCGATATATTAACTTGATATCAATGCACCAATGCATTAAGTTGATATCAGTGTATTGTATCTAACGTACCGATACATTGAATATAGTGTATTTGTTACATTAGAGCCATTTTAATGCACCCCTTTTTGCGTGTAAATATGAACTTTCTTGTTGTTAGGTATTGAATGAAAGTGAAAAATGGAGCGAATTTTCCCTTTGAATTCGCTTACGTGATTTTCCCGAGAATGGATCCCCGACCCCCTCTGGACGAATTTTCTTACAAATAAGTTATTCAATAAAAATAAACATGTTATTAACAAGCGAATTTTCGCTTATGTGATTCTTCGGAAGAGTAAATCTCCAAATCCCTTTCAAACGAACAGTTTTCAATGTTTGGATGTTCGTTGAAAATGAGTAATCCGAATAATAAGCGAATTTTCGCTTAAATTTTGTTTATGATTTTTGTAAAATAAATTTCAAATTTTTTCACAAATAAGTTGATGAAAATTTTGGAAATTTCGATCAATAAGTGAACTTTTAAATTTTTTACATAAAAAACAAGAAAATTAAAATGAAAGAATTTTAATAATAATTTCAACAAATATATCCTAATCTCTGTTAATCCACTCTTGTCTGATTGTGTTAATCTTCTGAGTTCAGAATCTGGTTCCTGAACGTCACGATGATTGGTTGCTCTTTTGAATGTAAACAAAAAGAGCAAATTACAACTTATTCAATGACATTTTTCACTGAAAAATTTTTAACTTTCTTGACTAGAAAACTCGGGATTAGTTGGACATTCACGTAATTCAAGGATTTCTTTTAAATTTTCAGTTTCTTGCTTATCTCTTAAACCTTTGAAGATTAGGATATCGATTATTATTTTTTACTGGAATTCGGAAATTTTTAGAATCTTAAAAAATCTAAGGAATTTTAAATTTAATAATTTTTTCGAAAGATTCTGGAAGTTTTAGAATTTTTTGAAAAATTCTGGATTTAGTGGAAATTTTTAAAATTTTGAATAAATCTGAAAAATTTTGGAAAAAATTTCGAAAATTAATCGTTTTATGGAATTTTTATGTTTAATATAAATTTTCAAAGATTTCGAGATTTCTCGTAGGATTCTAAATTCCAGTAGAAACTTGTGAAAATTTCTGAAACTCTCGATAAATTTCAAAAATTTTCCAGAAATTTAAAGGAAGTTTTGGAATTTTTAGTAATTTAATATAAATTTTTTGAGAATTTTAAAATTTTGAAGTTTCGGAATTTTGAAATTTCGAAGTTTTGAAATTTCGAAATTTTGTGGAAGTTTCTGGATTCTTGCAGAATCTGATAGAAACCGTTGAAACAGAAACTAAACTAGAAAAAAGATCTGAAGAGATAGCCTGAATATCAGGGAATGTAGGATACTGTAGAATATGAGTGAGATTCTCGGTTGTCTTATGTGGAAAATATATAACAATTGTATGTTTTATTTTTGAGTAAAGATCATTATTATACTTCTTGTTTCTATCTCAACAAAAACATAACTTTCTGAAATTCCGTGAAAATTGCTATAATTATATCTTCCTATATCTCAGTAGACCATTCTAAAACTTTCGAAAATCTCAGATACTTCTGAAGTTTTCTAGAATCTGCAAAATTTTAAAGCACTTCAGAATTGAACGAACATCTCTGAAATCGTAAGTTTAGAATTTTCAGAAAATTCGCGTCGAGACAATTTCGTAAAAAATTTCATTTTTAAATTTTATAATTTTGCAATTGCAGAAATGAATAGTGTCCAAAACCGAAAATACGTGAATGGTCGTGGGAGATCAAGAAAATTTATTTATTTTTGTCTTTTTTAAGAACTGGCTCCCGAAGGTAGAGAATAAAGTTCTGTCATTTAATGTCGATTCAAATTTCACTTTGTAATGAATGATTTGATCGATTAATTTTGATGGAGAACATCTGCAACTATAATGACGATTGTATTTGTGAAAAATCATAATCAGTCACTATTTTAATTTTCTTTAAAAATTAATTTAAAAATATTCCCTAGATTCTTGATAGTGACTGATGAGAAAATTTTAGTCACTATCCGAGGGGAAAATTAATAGTGACTGATAAAAATTTCAATCACTATCCGAGGGGAAAATTAATAGTGATTGAAAAGATAAAATTTAACTTGAAGATGGTTATTATTCGTTTTTCTTATTTGAGTGGTTTGGATAGTGACTAACAGACTCAATAGAGATTAAAGATTGTGTTCGAAATTGATTATTTATTTATCATTTTATTTTTCTGGCTAATCAGTCACTACTTGTTTTTTATTGAAACTATTCTGAATAGTGACTAGAAATTTGAACAGACAAAGGATAGTGTCCGAAACCAATCACTATTTGTTTTTTCATCGGAATTGTTTTGAATAGTGATTTATAATTACTAATTTTTTCGAATAGTGTCCGAAATCAGCCACTATCTGTTTTCTCATCAGAATTGTTTTTCGAATAGTGACCGAAATCAGTCACTATCCGTTTTCACATTGGAACTTTTTCGAATAGTGTCCGAAACCAATCACTATCCGTTTTCTCATCAGAATTGTTTTTTGAACAGTGACCGAAAATTTGAACAGACAAAGGATAGTATCCGAAATCAGTTACTATCCGTTTTCTCATTGGAACTTTTTCGAATAGTGTCCGAAACCAATCACTATTTGTTTTCTCATTGGAACTTTTTCGAATAGTGTCCGAAATCAGTCACTATCCGTTTTCTCATCAGAATTGTTTTTTGAACAGTGACCGAAAATTTGAACAGACAAAGGATAGTATCCAAAATCAGTTACTATCCGTTTTCTCATTGGAACTTTTTCGAATAGTGTCCGAAACCAATCACTATTTGTTTTCTCATTGGAACTTTTTCGAATAGTGTCCGAAATCAGTCACTATCCGTTTTCTCATCAGAATTGTTTTTTGAACAGTGACCGAAAATTTGAACAGACAAAGGATAGTATCCGAAATCAGTTACTATCCGTTTTCTCATTGGAACTTTTTCGAATAGTGTCTGAAATCAGTCACTATCTGTTTTCTCATCAGAATTGTTTTTCGAATAGTGAAGAATGCCTGTAATGAACTTTTTAGAAAGTGGACATAATTATGATGTTCTTTATTTTTCGTCATTACTTGAGTTTTTTCGACAACAAAGTAATTTTACACTACAAAATGGCTTATCTGACATTCTCACTTCCTGTCCATGATGAAAACAAATGAATCGTCCTATTTATAGATTAAACGAGATCTTCATCTTCTTTCCCAATTATCTTTATCCATTTCCGATCAGTTCAATATTTTCGTTTTTATTTATTATTTTCAAAACTGATCAAATTTCTTTCAAAATTCAATCGAATATTTACGTTTTTCAAATGGCCATAAAATTTTGTGCATTTTCTTTTATTTTTTATTTTTTTATTTTTCAATCATGATCGGTTGTGAAAAATTGATTCCTGGTCAGAGTCTAGGGTGTTTAAAGTCACAATAGTGTTATTGTAAAAAGTGAAAATGAGGATTGTTCCAGAATTATTTAAAACGAATTTTCGAAAAAACAGAATTTTGAATTTTAGAAGTTAGGTAGAAGTTTTCACAGCATTTTAGAGACTTTTAAGATTCTGAAACTTTTTGGGATTTAGAAACTTTTTGGGATTTTGAAACTTTTTAAGATTCTGAAACTTCCTAGGATTCTGAAGTCTTAAAATTTTGGAAGGTTCTGTAAAGTTCTCGAAAATTTCAGTATCTTTCACTGGATTCTAAGAAGTTTTTATAGAATTTTGAAGGATTGTAGAAATATCTACAGAAGTTCGAAAATGTCCACGATTTTGGAAAATTTTGGAATTTCACAACGGATTCTGAAAATCTTCACAAAATTCCGGAAAGTTTCAGACTCTTTCATCAGATTCCAGAAGTATCTAATATATTCTAAATTTTAAATTTTTTAAATTTTAAAGACTTTCGTAAAATTTTAAGATTTTCTAGAAATTTCCACCAGACTAAAAATTTCCAATAAATTCTAAAAAATTTGAGATTTATGATTTTTGAAAAAAATTGAAAAAAAATCTTTAATCGTTTGCATTTGTCGTGAAAAATTGATTTTTGATCTTTTTTGAGGTGTTTGAATCAGTAATAATTGTTTTAAAACTTTAGATGCCTCTCCGGACAAGTGTCAATGGACCGGATTTCCGGGGATCCACGAGTTCCATCCAAAGAAGAAAGCAGAGTCTCAGCGAGCAGATTCCCGCCCGGAAGTCCACAGTTGCCGGGATTAGTGAGTTTTACTGTAAAAAACTTAACTTTTTCATAAAATAAAAAGTTAAAAATTAAAACAAATTTTATAAAAAATTAAAAATCAAAAATTAAAAATAAAAACAAATTTTTATAAAAAATTAAAAATCAAAAATTAAAACAAATTTTATAAAAAATTTAAATTTAAAACAAATTTTATAAAAAATTTAAAATTTAAAATTAAAAAAATTTTTAATTAGTAACTAAATTAGGACATTTCTAAGAAGGTGAAAAATGAGATCATTTCGGAATTCGATTTCCGGTGCGATCTAAATTTGTCATTTATCGATTATTTTTAGAATTATTTTGAATAAAAAAATAAATCATTAAAATTATTTTAAACAAAAAATAAACATTGTTTTTATTTAACAATAAATTTTTTAGAATTTTTAAAATTCTTTAAAAAAATTATTTTTGGGTTTTTTTTAATTTAAAAAAAATTATTTTTGAGTTTTTTTAAATTTGGAAAAAAATAAACATGATTTTTTGCATTATTTGTTTTCAGACGATGTTCTCTCGGATTCGCTCTATGTGCCCCAGGGGATCACTCTGGGGAACCACCCGGACACCCCTATCCACAACGTCAGGGTCGCGATAGAGTCCGAATTGAAGGACCCTGCTCCTCTTTTCTGCGAGATGCTTTATCTTTCTACAGAAGTGGATGCTGTTGAGAACTCCGAAATCTGTTGGGAACAAATCTCGAGATGGATAAAGTACGAACAGAAGGTGGAAGGCGACGGGACCAGGTTCTCCAAACCCCACATCACTCTGTTGTCCCTCCAGAGTCTCATCCAACTCAAAAACTGCTTCAGGAAAGGAATCGTCATTCTGGATTCTGATGCTACGAGTTTTGTCCAACTTGTGGATTCGATGATTCACAGCTGGAGCGATTGCGGGTTCGTCGACAAAGACCAGGAGAGCCTCGTCAAAGACGTCCTCTACTCCCCGAAACTCCACCTGGTCCAGGGCAAGATGAGAAGTATCAATGAGATGAGTGTTGGTGAGTTTTTGGGGGTATAAAAAAGTGATTCTGGAAGTACAAGAAGTGCAAAACAGGATTTCGAAATCATCCAGGTCAGAGATCGACTGCGTTATCAGTGAACCCCGGATTTGCTTGCCCAGCGGGGCTGTGGCTCAGTGGTAGAGCGCTCCCTTAGCATGGGAGAGGTCGCGAGTTCGATTCTTGCCAGCTCCAGCTTAAATTTTTGCGGTTATTTTATTTGAAGTTCCGATTGTTGTAAAAACTAAACTTTGCACTCTGCGCGCAACGTTCGGGCAAGTGAGCGCGCACCTCTCAACTGTTCGTTGTTTTTTTGAGTCTTATTTTTTCAAGAAAATTTTTTTCCTATTTGTAAATAACAATGAAGTTTAACTATTGAATGCAATTAATGTTAAAAATACATAATTTTGTGCAATTCGAAAAGTGGTTTTATATATCAATTTTGACTTAAATTGATTGCATCATTTTAAACGACAAAAAACCTCATTTTTTTTGAATTTTTTCCAAGGACAGAAAGCCATAAATTTAGAGGAAATAACAGGAAGGATTAAGAGCGAAATTAAATTAATCAGAACATATCTAATCGGCCATTCGAAACATTGCCCGCAATGTGCAAATTTCGATTTTAAAGTTTCCATAAAAATCAACCAAAAACATCCCGGTTAGGTTCTCTAAAAGTACAAAAAAGTTAATTTTTGATTTTTTAAAATATAAATGATGTCGAAATTACATAAGATTACGAAACAATCATCACATAAAATCGAAATTGTCAGTTAGGTTACTGTAGTTTTTTAAAAAATTTAGAAAAATGCATTGAAAAAATTTTATAAAAAAGTTGATTTTTGGTTTTTTAAATATATAAGGTTACGAAACAATCATCATATAAAATCAAAATTGTCATTTAGGTTACTGTAATTCCTAAAAAAAATTCTGGAAAAATTTTATAAAAAGCTGATTTTTTAAATATAAGGTTACGAAACAATCATCACATAAAATCGAAATTGTCAGTTAGGTTACTGTAGTTTTTTAAAAAATTCTGGAAAAATGCATTGAAAAACTTTTATAAAAAAGTTGATTTTTAGTTTTTTAATATAAATGTTAAATAATTTTTTTAGAAGAAAAATTCGACAGTCGTCGTGGAAGTCACTTCAGCACGGGATCGGCCACTTCGGATAACGTCGTCAGTATGAATCTTAACGGGAAAGAAAAAGAACGAAAACCCAGTGTTCAGTCTGCAAAATTCGAAGATACAGATGACAGAATTATCAAGAAATTGCCTCCGGGAACGGAATCCGCAGTTATCCTGGTGGCCAATGTGGATGCTTTGGAAAAATCCTTAACCGCTTTTGTTCGATTATCGAATCCACAAATATTTTATCCCGAAATTCCCGAACATCCGATTCCAGTCAGATTCGTTTTTGTTCTTCTGAATCCTAAAGACAACTATCTCGACGAAACAATCGGAATCGGAAGAGCCATGGGAGCTCTGTTCGCGGATGACATATTCAAAAAAGTCGCTTTTTATTCTTCTCAAAAATTTACCATTGCGGACGCCGTCGAGGAATTCCTGACTCAGATAGTGGCCATCCCCCCGGGCAAGTGCAGTACTAACACCAGATGGGAACCCCACGAGGACAACGAGTTGGTGGCGAGGAAATTAGGAATGTTCTATGCGGATTACGATGATCCCTTTGATCCGGACGATGTGGACAGACACGAACCGGAGGGAACCACGATCGTCAGATCCGGAAGATGCTTCGGAGGACTCGTGGAGGACATCAAGTAAGTTCTGTTTCAATTATATCGTTGTTAAAATTAAAGCAAAAATTACCAAAAATCGTGGACGAACTCGACGTGTTTTTTAATTGACTGGTCCTGCACGGATTATAGCACTTTTTTTCGGATCTCGTAGCTATCGCCTGGATATAGTTAACCTTAAGGCTACTGTTATGTACTTTACTTAGAAAGAGACACAATATAAAATAGGAATATATATTATTAAATACCAGAGCTACATCCGGGGAGGACTGCCGATACACCGAAGTGTTCCCTTTTGTACTCTTCAGTGGAAAGCAGGGACTGTTAAGACTTCGGCGTTCTGAATACCTCCACTCATGGGGACTATGTGTCCATAACAGCTATAAAGCCAGTACTTTGCTGTGAGTGCCACTGAATATAGTTATCCAAGGAGTTCAGGCTTAATTTTTTACAACTCTCGACAGGAAGCTAACCTACTAATGTAGGATTTTTACAACACTTAGGTTTATTCCAGTAACTAAAAGACACAAATGTGGACAAAAAAGATGGAATTAAACCGTGAATGGTCTGGACAGAAAGTCCCAAAGCTCCGTCCAGGTAGTTGAGGTCTGATAAACGAGGTCAAAGTGCCTAAGGAGTCAGTCTTTCCAGAAAAGCCGTTTCTGAACCAGTCCGAATCTGGTTCCTTCCAAACCAGGACTTTTTTTATTCTGTACTTTTATCAAGATAAACACACTTCGGATTCACTATACAGTAGGAGCCAACAGCTTTCCACTTAGTCATGGGGCTTTAAAGTGGCACAACATCACCAGTACCTCCATTATTAAATTTCAATAAAAAAATATTTTTAAAATTGAAATTTTAATAAAAAAAAGTATTTTTAAAATTTCTAATTTTGATAAAAAAGTATTTTAAAAATTGAAATTTTAATAAAAAAAATATTTTAAAAATTGAAATTTTAATTAAAAAAAAGTATTTTAAAATTTCTAATTTTGATAAAAAAGTATTTTAAAAATTTCTAATTTTGATAAAAAAGTATTTTAAAAATTAAAATTATTGCAGAAGAAAAGCACCTTTCTTCGTTTCTGAGTTCACCGATTTTTTCCGCGGTCGGATTTCGCAATCCTTGGCCGTCGTTATTTTCATCTTCTTCGCGAACATCACTTCGATTCTGACCTTCGGGGCCGTGATGGAACGAGCTCTTCATCACCAGATGGCCGCGATCGAGAACATTATCTGTGGGGGGATATCCGGAATCATCTTCGCCATGTTCGCTGGTCAGCCTTTGAATATCCTTTCAGCCACAGGTCCTACTCTTATTTTCGAAAAAATTCTTTATGATTTTTGTACTGAATATCATTGGGAATTTTTGCCTTTCCGATTTTGGGTCGGGATATGGATAGCTTTGATGTTGTTTATCCTCATCGGAACAGATGCCAGTGCTTTGGTCGGATTAATCACGAGATTCACCGAAGAAGCTTTTGCAACTTTGATTTCAATTGTTTTTATTTTTCAAGCTTTCGAAAAACTTTACGAAATCGGACATGAAGCCCCAATTACGATCCATCCAGAAGAAGTTTTACATTCCACTTGTCATTGCAAATTGGATACGGTAGCTGATGACGGCACAATGATCACTAAAAACCTCTCAATTGGTGTCACCAGATGCACCGAACTCGGAGGAACTCCAGAAGGCTTACAGTGCTTCTTCAAACCGGACGTCTACATGTTCAGTGTCATTTTGACTTTCGGAACCTTCTCCATCGCCTACGCTTTGAATAAATTCAGAGCTAGCAGGTTGTTCAGTTCAAAGGTTCGTTGTTTTTGTATTTTTTAAATCTACATTGAAAAATAATATATGAAGAAGAAATATCGATGTATGAAAACTAATATTTTAAAAGTTTTTTTCATATATCGAAAATTGTCCTTCATATATCAGTTTCTTGTTAGAAGTATTTCTATGCATTCAAAAGTATGAAACAGTAACTATATGTTTTATGTTAGTGGTTTTTAAAGATTTTATTTTTCACATATCGAAAACTATTTTAAGATTTTATTTTTCTATATCGAAAACTATTTTAAGATTTTATTTTTCATATATCGAAAACTATTTAAAAATTTTATTTTTTATATATCGAAAATGGTTTTTTATATATCAACTTCTTGTTAAGAATGTTTTTACAGTTTTAGAAATATGAGATAATTGTCGATTTTTAGATCAGGAATTCCGTGTCTGATTTCGGAGTTCTCATTGCTATTATTCTGATGACTTTGTTGACTCACATGATCGGGCTGAATGTGCCTTCCTTGAAGGTCCCAAGTTCCCTCCGGCCGACTCTCGATCGGTCGTGGTTGGTGGATCCTCTGCACATCGAGGGACTCTACGTCATCCCCGTCGCTATCCTCCCTGCGGCCTTCTACACCATCCTGATCACTATGGATCAGCAGATCACCGCCGTCATCGTCAACAGAAAAGACAACAAACTCAAGAAAGGATATGGGTATCACTTGGATCTTCTGGTCATCATGTTGTTGATCGTTATTTGTTCCGTCTTAGGGTTGCCTTTCTACGTAGCTGCTACAGTACTCTCTGTGATGCATGTGGATTCTTTAAAAGTGGAATCTGAATGTGCAGCTCCAGGAGAAAAAGCCCAATTTTTAGGAGTTAAAGAACAACGATTAACAGCAATCCTGGCCCACGCTCTGATTCTCTGTTCCGTATTCTTCACATCTTTGATAAAACTGGTCCCAATGCCGGTCCTGACGGGGATCTTCCTCTACATGGGAGTCGTGTCCCTCCTCGGCCAGCAGTTCGTCCAAAGAATCGCCCTGTTGTTTATGCCGGTGAAGCATCAGCCGGATTACAGTTGGCTAAGAACAGTCAGAATGAAGCGAGTCCATCTGTTTACAGTAATCCAGATCATGAGCATCGTAGCATTATTCGCTGTAAAATTCGCAAAAACGATTTCGATGGTGTTTCCTATGATGGTAAGTCAGGTTTAAAAACATCAAAATCCAAGGGGATTCTGAAGAAACTTGATCCACATTCGAATTTAATTTCTGATATATTATGTGACGAAATTTTTTATCCCATAGTCAGATAATGGATTGATCATTCATTAATCCATGGAAGGAACTATTCACATCTTAGATGAACTTTAGTATATTATCCAACAAGATTCTTTCTTTCATAATTGATTAGTTTTAAATTAACTGATTTTTAATTTTTTAAAGAACTTTATTCATATTTCGGAAAAATTCTAATATATCGTTTAAAAAGATCTTTTATCACATAATCGATTAAATTTTCAATTAAATTGTCTCTAATCTCCTGGAGAATTTTATTCACATCTTAAATAAACTTTAGTATATTATCCAACAAGATCTTTTCTTTCATAATTGATTAATTTTAAATTAACTGATTTTTAATTTTTTTTTTGAGAACTTTATTCATATTTCGGAAAAATTCTAATATATCATTTAAAAAAATTTTTCATCACATAATCGATTAAATTGTCTCTAATATTTTAATAGAAGTTCGTCTAAAATGTAAATAAAGTTCTCTGTTATCCAACAAGATCTTTTCTTTCATATTCGACTAATTTTTAATCAACTGATTTTTAAATTTTTTTTGAGAACTATCCACATTTCGAAAAGTTCCTAGTATACTATTTAACAAAATCCTTTATCCTTTAACTTCCATGGCGATTAAATTTTAATTTTTTGAGGACTTTATTCGAATTTTAGAAAATTTTACAGTACGTTATCCGACTTCTCAAAAAGTAGTTTTTAGTTGATTTTCATGGTCATCATTAGGATGTACCTTCTGGAGAGAATCTTTAATCGAAACGAACTCCTTGCTCTGGACGACCTAGTGCCCAGTTTGAAGGCAGTCATGACCCCCAAGAACGGGGTCCATCGGGGACTCAAACCCCACATCAGTGTCGACGAAGAAATGCAGAATCTCAATAAACTCAAAAATGGCAGCAGTCAAAACGTTCCTGATGATTCTTAATTTTTCAATTCCAAAGGAATAATTTCACTTTTATTTTGGTGCTTGATAAAATTTTAAATTTACTGCAAATCGAAAAAATAAAATAATTTTCAAAAATTAAAACATTTTCGAAAATCTTTAAAGTTATTTTTTAATTTTTTTTAAAGTTTATTTTTAAATTTATTCTTTTTAATTTTTTTAAATTTATTTTTTTTTAATTTTTATAAAATTAAAATTATTTTTAAATTTATTTTTTTTTATTTTAAATTTATTTTTTATAAAATTAAATTTATTTTTTTTAATTTTAAAAAAATTTTTTTTAAATTAAATTTACTTTTTTTATTTTTTTAAATTTACTTTTTTTATTTTTTTAAATTTATTTTTAAACTTATTACAATGCCCTAATTTATTTTCAAAAAAGCAATTAAAAATAAAAAAATGAAAACCAGAATTTATGGATTATCTCGTTTCAGAGAAACGTCTAAGTTAGATTCCAGATTCTCAATGTTTTACGATCTTTAGGATCTTTAGGATTTTATGTAATTCATTTTCTAAAAAATAAATTTCCGATTTTTAAAAAATAATTTCATTATTTAAAACAACAGAACCAATTTTGAGGTCTACGAAACGGTCGACATCAAAGTCAAAGTAAAATTGAATTTTCAGACAACAATTAATAACCCTATCTGCCAGAATATTGCGAGCAAGCTGCGGATTTTTTAAATTTAAATTTTAATGTTTACTTACCTGCCAGAATGTTGCGAGCAAAGTGCGGATTTTTTAAATTTTAATTTTAATATCGACCAATCTGACAGGATGTTGCGAGCAAAATGCAAATTTTACTTTGATTTCGAAATCTTCATGAATATGAACTCATCTGCCCGAATGTTGCGAGCAAAGTGCAAATTTGATTTTAGTTTTAATGTTGACTATCTGACAGAATGTTGCGAGCAAAATGCAAATTTTACTTTGATTTCGAAATTTTTATAAATGTGAACATAAAAGTGCTGATCGATCTACCTAAAAGTTGCGAACAAAGTGCAAATTTTATTTTTATGTTCAAATTTATAGAGATTTCGAAATCAAAGTGCTGATCGATCTACCTAAAAGTTGCGAGCAAAGTGCGAATTTTACTTTTGATTTTGACGTGGACCATTTCATAGACCTCAACACAAGACAATTACAGTAATGTCGATTTTTTCAAAAAATATTTTTTATTTGTAAAAAAGTATTTTTTACGCCGTAGATGGTTCTTTGATTATTTTCCGAGCTCGAAGACCGCTTAAATGACATGTCATAATTTGGTCCCATTTGGAAAGACATTGAACAAGATCTCGACGAAGAGATTTAGATCCCCAAAGTTGACGAGGTCTACTTTGAGGACGACAAAGCTGACCACAATGAGGTCCAATGTCCTGAACCCCCATGTCCCGACAGCATTCCGTGTTGTCGTGAGTTTGAGCAGCACAGTGCACGATTCCGCTGAGGTACTTGTAAAGACGGCATCGGGAAGGTTGGATTGTGTGCATCAACTGAAAAAAACGAAATTATAAAAAATTCCAAAAGTTGATATATGAATGATCATTTTTGATATAAAAATAAAAAATTCATATGAGTCCAAAATTTGATGTATGAAACTAAGGTTTCCATATATCAATTCATGATTATATTGATCAATATTTAAATAAAACATTTTTAAATCAAAATTATTAAATTTGATATATAAAAATAGGGAATTCATATACGAAAAAAAGTTTTCATATATGAATTCTTAATTTTAACAATAAAGAACTAAATAAAACTTCTTTTTTATTGAAATTTATATATGAAAAAAAGTTTTCATATATGAATTCTTAATTTTATCAATAAAGAGCTAAATAAAACTTCTTTTTTATTGAAATTTATATATGAAAAAAAGTTTTCATATATGAATTCTTAATTTTATCAGTAAAAAATTAAATAAAATTTCTTTTTTATTGAAATTTATATATGGAATGATTAATAAAGAAAATTAAACTGACCACAACTCTGGCTTCAATGGGGTGGGTTTCGTAAGTACAGAGTCCTCTGCATTCTGGTGGAACGAATCTCTCGCAACAAGCAGCGAACACTTGATCCCCGATCTTCCGCTCGATGCAGGGCTTCCATTCACTCGCTTTGTTTCCGCAATCAGTCGGATTTTCGAATTCGCTGATTTCGTTTTGGGCAAATGCCAAAGTTAAAAAAGAAAAAATCAAAATTGATTTAAACGTCATCTGAAATTTGGATCAACAATAATTTTTTCGAGGAAAATCGGGTCGTGGGAAAAAACCGATTTAAAAATTTTTTAAATTTGGATTTCATGGGATTTAAAAATGATAAATTTCAATCTTTGGAAATTTCGGAAAATTTTTTACAAAAATAAAAATCATCGAAAATTTTTAGTTTGAAAAATTCATCTGAAATATTTCCAGAGCCGTAAATCCATCTTTAAGAGTTCCTCCAGATATATCCACTTGAACTACATCAAAAAATTCGGTCATCAAATTTTACAAAACGTGAACTAGGTCCCGCCACGATAGTTCCTAAAATTACGGTAAAAGCGCGTTCATTTTTACGAAGCTGCTAAATTCAGATGAAATTTTTATTATCATTGTTTTTTTTGAAAAATATCTGAATTGGATAATTTTAGTTTTTAGTTATTATTTAATTTCTTATTAAAATATTTAGCTACTATCTAAATTTTCAACACATCTATCTGATGTAAAATGTCAGTTAGGTCCCGCCACGATAGTTCCTGAAGTTACTGTGGAAATATTCTGATTTTTTTATAAATTAACTACTTTTGCGAAAAATTATTGTTTTTAAATAATGTCTAAATTGGATAATTTTAGTGTTTTTAATCACTATGTAATTTCTTATTAAAGTACTCAGTTACTATTTAAATAACAGTTATGTTAAAAAATTGGATAGTGACTAATTTTGCACACCATCTGACATAAGATGTCAATTAGGTCCTGCCGCGATAGTTCCTGAAGTTACTGTAGAAACGAGCTCATTTTTTATAAATTGTTTATTTTGAAAGAATTATTACTGTTTTTAAATTGTGTCTAAATTGGATAATTTTAGCGTTTTTAATCACTATGTAATTTCTTATTAAAATATTCAGTTACTATCCAACTTTTCAACACATCTATCTGACATAGGATGTCAATTGGGTCCTGCCGCGATAGTTCCTTAAGTTACTGTAAAAGTGGGTTAATTTTTTACGAAGCTAGTGACTTCAGATGGAATTTCGGATTATTGTCGTTTTTGGATTGTTCTCTTTGGAATTTTATTTTTGAAATTTTATATTTTTTATAATTTTATATTTTTTAGAATAAAAAGTCCAAGAAATGAATTTTCAAAAACCTGATTTGTATCACAACAAAAATATTATAAAAACAGAAATGAACATTTTTCAGAAATTTTCCCAACACGAATTTCTAGAATCTCTTTTTGGATGATAATTTTAGGTTTCTAAGAGATTCTGAAAAGTTCCAGAAGCTTCTACAGTATCTTATTTTCTTTAATATCAAAGTTAAAAATTTATTTTTTCGAACACAAAAATCGAAAAATTTTCAAACTTGTCTCGACACGAATTTTGAGAATTTTTCAAACTTCCAGAATTCTGGTTTTCAGATGATTCAAAATTTTTTATCGGATTCTCGAATGGTTCAAAACTAATTGGATTTTGGAAGATTACGCGGAATTCCGGAAATTGTCGAAGAATTCTGGAATTTTGAAGGTTTTTGATGGATTCTGAAAAGTTCCAAAATTTTCCAGAAAATTCGGGCTTTTTAGAAAATTCTATGTTTTGAAACTTCTCAGAATTTTTCACAGGATTCAGAAGGTCCTACATAAATTTAGATAAATATAAAAATTTAAAAAAATTAAAAATTAAAAACGAATTTTTTTACAAACCGGTCTCAAGACGAATTTGTAAAACTTTCTAGAAGTTTCCAGAATCTTGATTTCAGATCGTTCTAGATTTACTTCATATTCTATAGAGATTTTAAAGCCGTTTACCGGATTTTGGAGACTTCTACAGAAGTCCAGTTTCATAAAGATAAAAATGAACTTTCTTACGAAATAGTCTTAAAACGGATTTTCTGAATTTTCTAGAATCTCGATTTCAGAGGATTTCAGATAAACGATTCTAGAAAGTTTTAAGTCTTCCATTGGATTCTGAAAACTTCTACAGAAATCGAATTTCATAAAAAAACGAATTTTTTTACAAAACGGTCTCAACAGAAATTTTTTGGATTTTTCAGAATCTCGATTCTAGATGATTTGAAGTTTTCGTAAGATTCTGAAAATTTAGAATCTTCCACTGGATTCTCAAAACTTCCGAAAAAATCCACTTTGATAAAGATAAACTTAAAAATCGCCATTTTTACGAAGTGGTCTCAACACGAAATTCCAGGATCTCAGAAATCCTTCTTTGAGCCGCTGGATTCAAGTTTTCATAAGATGCTAGAAAGCCATAAAAACTTCCTTGAAATTTCCAAAGATTTAAGATTTTTCAAGTGGATTCCAGGAGATTCCGAAATTTCCCACGAAAATCCACTTAAACGCAAAAATTAAAAACGAAAATTGTTACGAAATACTCTCAACACGAATTTCCAGAATCTGGATTTCAGATGATCATTTTAAAATTCTACGAGATTCTGGAAAATTTCAAAATCTTTCGTTCCAATTTTCCAAATTTTAAAAATGTTTTAAAAAAATTTAATTTTTTTTTATATAAGTTTTTTAATTTTATTTTCATATTAAAAAATTCTAAAATTCTCTAATTTTATTTTTATACAAGTTTTTTAATTTCATTTTTATATTTAAAAATTCTTTAATTTTTATTTTTATATAAGTTTTTTAATTTTACTTTCATATTAAAAAATTCTAAAACTATAGAAAAATTCTGAAATTTTATTTTTAAATAAAAATCCTAAAATTCCAAAATCTCCCAAAACTACCTATAATATTCTAAAAACTCAAAAAATCACTTAATTCTAGTTTTAAAAACAGGAAAATTCATATTGCGCAAAATAAGGACAAAACAAAATCTAATTAATTATCTCCAAAAACAGGTAATCCTTATTTCCCAAATCAATAATTACCCATAAGGTCGATATTCTTTCCCCCAGAAGAAAAAGAGATTCAAATCTGTTCAAAGCAGTTTTCTCTATGCAAGACAGAATCACGTCCCTTATTTCCCAAAGAAACAAAACTACAACCGGTTTTGGTGGACATTTGTCGTCTGTCCGAACAGCTCTTTGATAAAAATTAAATTAAAGGATGTTGATCCTTAATTTTTATGATAACAGCAAAGTACTAAAAACCTTATAAAGCATTAATCAGGCACAAATACAAATCCACCAATTGTTTAAATAATGTCCGATACAGTAGTTTCAAGTTTGTTCTTTTTCTGATTGAAAGTCGTTTTGAATTGTTCTGGAATCGGAAACTCGGCCTGAAAACAATTAATATAAATAAAACTCAAATTTTCACAAAAACCAAAAAAATTGACTTTTTTGCAAAATTATTTCGACGCAAATTTTCTAAGTTTTTAGAAACTAAAATGACCTAAAATTTTCGGTTTTCTTTAATGATTATTTCTTCATTTTGCAATTTCGAAAACAGTTATATTGTAAAAGTCAAAAATAAACTAAAATTATTTCAAATTTTTTTGAAATTCTAAAAATCAAAAATAGCTTATTTGACAAATTTGATTTCACACAACAATAATTTCGTAATCAATATTTTGAAGCTATATTTTCGTCAAATCTATAAATATCTAGATAACAGCATATAAAGTACACAACCCTCAACCCATTCCTGTATGTCAATAACTATATAACAAAACAAGTAATAAAAAAGTAAATTCTTTTACATGCTCATCAACTTTGAAATTTTTCGAGTAAAATGGCGAATCTAACTAATCAATTTTTATGTTAAAAAAGTAATTTTTAGAAAAAAAAAAAGTAATTTTTACAGAAAAAAGTAGTTTTTACAAAAAAAAGTAATTTTTTAATCTATATAATCCAAAAATAAAATCATCAATCCGGAAAACTTCTATCAATTGTAATCCCCTTCCATCTATTATATCACGTTTTGTTATTCCTTGTTTAACTACCCAATTTTAAAAATTCAAAACTAAACTAAACAACTTTTCAAACATCATACTCAAAATTCCGTCTAATCATATCCCAAAAATAACAACTACTAAATATTTAAAATTAATAAAATTAAAAACTTACAAAATCACCATCATCACCTTTAGGAACAAGGATATTCATTTCGGACGATTTACTTGTAACAATATCAGCATTTAAAGAATCCTTACTTAAGTAAACTTGACATCCATCAGTTTTCTGTATAGATACAGTAGGCATTGTTCCCAAAGTTTGAACTTCAATACTTTGAGAATTAATTATTTCAATTTGACCAAGAAGACTATCAAACGCTACACTTGTTTTCTTACATCCATCAATCGCAATTGAATTAACTCTACCTTTAATTTGAATAACCGAATTTTCACATTTAAAAATATAGACCGTTTGTTTCATATCTGTTATTTCAATCACAATATTTCTATTACCTTTGTGATATTCAACAGCCCAATTTTTATAATTTTCCAATTCTATTCTTGGTGGTTTTTGAACAACCGTACTACCACTTGGTTCTTTCTTTACAGTTCCACCTGTAGTACTTCCACCAGCCGGAACAACACTCTGAAATACATTTTTACAACAAAACATAATAAAAAACTCACAGCTGTTCTCAAATTCGGATTTTTGTGAGTTTGCATATCCGCTGTTACTTTCTTCAATCCCGCAGTTATACCTTCTCCTTTATTCAAATCCGCAAACAAAGCAGCTCTTGCATCCTTTTCCTTCGAGGAATCCTTCTTTATGTCATCAAACAAATCTAAAATTTCAAAATTAATAAATAACAACTTCCGTAAAAATTCCAAAAAACGTACTTCCCGGAGGTGGTGGTGGAGGAGGAGGAGGGGGACCCCCAGGGCCTTTAGGAGGAGCAGGAGCAGAACCACCAGCACCAATACTAGCAGGAGGAGCAGATCCAGGAGTAGAATTAAAAACCAAACCAGTTGTATGAACTTGTCTTACATATTTCTGAAGATTATTAAAAATCTCTAACCAAGCTTTTAACCATTCTTCATGATCTGTTTGACCTTTGTGATCCTTCCTGACTCTATTAACATAGAACATCGAAGCATCAATCATTTCTTTAATATGAGGTGCAGGAGTAGGACTAACACCAACCCAATAAAAACTTCCAAGACCTTCAGAAACAGTAGATAAATGATTAAACATCGGAGTATTTCTTTTAGAATCCTTGAATGAAGCAATATCATTGATCAAATTAATCATTGGTTCCAATTTGGATTGTAATGTTTTTTCATCAGGTTTAGAAACTCCAGCAGCATACCATAGGAAATTACGATGATGATCAAACAAGATTTTCAGTTTTTGGGCCTAATAAAAAATTAATTAAAATATAATTTTTATAAACTTACAATAGCCGCAACATCTCCTCCAAGTTTCTCAGTCAAAGCAAGGAAATTCTTCACAGAATCTTCCACAGCTTCATCGTATTGGACGACAGAAGGCGGAGGAGCATTAGAAACCGCGGCCGGAGCTGAAATACCACAATAAAGTAAAAATAAAAATAAAAATTCAAAATTATTCTAAAATTTTCCAAATATAAAATTCCGAAAAATTTTAAAACCTTAAATTTCATATTTTAGTTTTTGTAATTTTGTATTAAATTCTTAAAATTTTAAAGTGTATTCTCTAAATTCCAAAAGTTTCCAAACTTGTTGATGTTTATATTTTTTAAACTGAAAATGTTACGAAACAGTTTCAACAAACTTCCGGGATCATTTAGAAATTTTCAAAAAACATGATTTAAAATATTTCAAAAGTTTCCACAAATATCTAAATTTCAAAATTTTTACAACATTATCTGGCTTTAAAAGTTTAAAAATCTTAAGGATTTCAAAATCTCCCAAAATATACAATTTAAAATATTTCTAAAATTCTTATAAATTCTAAATTTCAAACTTTTCAAAGCTTCTAGAATCTTATATAAGATTCAGAATTTCTCAGAATACATGATTTAGAATACTTTAAAATTTTGCAACATTCTAAAAATCTTCAGAATCATCTAAATTTTTAAAAATTATAAAGTTTTAATCAATTTTTTTTTAAATTCTAAAAATTTTAATCAATTTTTTACAAAATTTTAATCAATTTTCTAAAACTTGCAAAATTCTAAAAAATTAAAAAAACTTACGAGGAGAAGTCCCAGCTCCAGGTTTCGGTGCCAACGTGGGTTTATTCGAAGCACTTACAGCTTCTAATCTTTGAGTAACAGTTTCGAGTCTCTTAACGAGTCCTGAGAGATCTTGAACACTCATTGCTGAATAAAATATTATTATTCTAAATGACATATGTGACAAAAATTTAAAACAAATCTCGACAAAACACGGATGCGAAAACTTGTGGGGGCGATTGGCTAACTGAAATAAGATCGAAAAAGTTGTTTTTAAATAAGAAAGAGGCGGATTGTTGTGCAAGAAGGGGCGTTCAAGCTTGGGTCCATTGGTTAAACTTTAAACAAAAACAAAATCATTTATATCTTCAATTTAAAAATAAATTTTAATATATGGAAACTTATTAAAAGCAAATTTCGATATATAAAAACTCATTAAAAACCTCGGTAAATGGAAATTTAAAAAATTGATATATGAGAATTGAAGACAGAATGAATCTCGATATATGAAAACTAGTTAAAAACAAATCCTGATATATGGAAATTAAATTTTTCACATGGAAATTTGTAAAAAAAATTTGATATATTAAACACGGAAATTTGTAAAAAAAATTGATATATGAAAACTTGTGAAAAATAAATTCTCATATATAGGAATTGAAGAGGAAATAAGTTCCGATATATTACAACTTAAAGAAAATAAAATTGGACTATAACAGATGGAAAATCGATGAAGAAAGAGGAACGAGGGATCTGCGCGAAGTAGCTGCTCGCCTCGACCGGAACAGTCAATGACTCATTTTCAAATACTCCGTTCCAATTTTTCCTCTCTTGTCGATGGATTTTTATAGGTCTTCTAATCACTCAATTTCTTAATGATATCGAGAAAAGGCAAAATCGATTACGTAATAAAAAACAAAGAGTAGGACGACCGACAGAGAAACGATGAATCATCCGTCTTTGAAAATTCGTCTAAATCTCGAAAAAATTAAAATCATGGAAAAATACACTTCACATCTGAGGGAAATCCATATATGAGAAGGATTTGGGAAGGATTACGAAAAGGAAAAAGATAAACGGATCAAAAACGGTCCAATTTTGTTTACGATAATTATCCATATATCGAAACCACTAAAATAATATTCTATATCGTCTTAGTTGTGGAATAAATCATGAATAAGCTGAAATATCTGCGATTAAAACACTAAAGGATTACAAAAAGCACGAGAAAAAAATAAACGGCTCAAAAATGGTCTAATACCATCAATAATAATTATCCATATACAAAATTCACTAAAATAGCATTCTAAATTATCTTATTTTGAGGTAATTCGGAAATGAACTGAAACAACCACAAGTAGGAACACGAAAAGCCTAAAAATGATGAATAATGAAATAAACTGAGAATATTTGAATTTCATCGATGATTGTTCATATATAAAATCCACTAAAATAACATTTTCTATCATCTCACCTATAAGAAAATTAAATACAAATTTAAAAATCACAAGTAAGAACACGAAAGGCCTAAAAATGATGAATAATGAAATAAATTGAGTATTTGAATTTCATCGATGATTGTTCATATATAAAATTCACTAAAATAACATTTTCTGTCGTCTTACCTATAAGAAAATTAAATACAAATTTAAAAATCACAAGTAGGAACACGAAAGGCCTAAAAATGACGAAATGAAATAAACTGATTGAGAATATTTGAATTTCATCGATGATTGTTCATATATAAAATTCACTAAAAAACCGTTTTCTATCGTCTTAACTACAAGATTACTCAAAAAAACCAAAAACGACTATGATTAGGAACGCGAAAAAATTACAAAATAGAGAGAAAGCTTATTCTACAGGTTTTTACCATACCTATTTTTGGATCCATATATCGAGAAGATGAGTAATAACGTCCTGATTTATCCTGTAAGTAAATTCAACAAAATAAAAACAAGAAAAAATTTAATTTTAAAAATGTTTTAAATTTTGCATAAAAAGGGAGACAAAAGCCAGACAATCCAACGACTGGTTTCCACACGAAAATAACCTCCAGTTTTTGTCTTTTTAGTTTTATCCATCGACTTTTATTTTTCTTTCCACATATTTATTATTTATGTAATTCATCATGGGAGATGCTGTATATAATGCTGATGATGCGGAGCTATCACCAGTGATAAAAAACGATAATGATTATTCTATTGTAAATAGTCGGAGAACCGAAGGCGAATCGGCTTCCGGTTCAGAAGGATCTCGTGAGAAGGAATCAAATCCAGGAGCTATCGGATTGAGGGATGGTTTGGAAGAAGGATATGTGAAAAAAGTCGTTTTAGAAGACGGTACTGTAGTGCACCCCGTCGTCGTCCTGCTGTCCAGAGACGAGGCTGAATTGCCGTCGGATAGCGTTGTTTCTAAGAAGGCTTCCAGGACTACGAGACAGAAGAAACCTCCAGAAGATGACGAAGACAGTATTTCCAGTTTATCGCCCAAAAAACGCCGGATTCCGAAGACAGTCATCTGCGCAACTTGCGAGAACGAGATTATCCCTGGTCAATCCGCTCTTCCTGAAAACAGTTTATATTGTTCTTTTGCTTGTATCCGAGGAATGGTCGAGAAATGCCAACCTTGTGTCAAGAAAGATGAAAAAATCAACTTTATCGACGAACAAGGCACTTTGATCAACTTACCGGACTTCCAGACAGTCTTTTTACCTACGTTGGAGGAATTCCTGATCCGGAAGCCGAGTTGTAAGCCATTTGTTGATTTCGCAAGGATATGTAAGTTTTTTGATATATGAAACTCCATTTTTGAACTTTTTTGAGACAAAAAAACTAATTTTAATCTTTCTTGATATATAAGTTTTTGTTTTGAAACTTTGATATATGAAAAATTAATTTTGAATCTTTTTGACACGTGAAACTTTATTTTTGAACTTTTTTGATATATGAAAAATTAATTTTGGACTTTTTTGACACGTGAAACTTTATTTTTGAATTTTTTTGATATATGAAAAATTAATTTTGGACTTTTTTGATATATGAAACTTTATTTTTGAACTTTTTTGATATATGAAAAATTAATTTTGGACCTTTTTGACACGTGAAACTTTGTTTTTGAAGCTTTTTGATATATGAAAAATTAATTTATTGAACTTTCCAGTGGCTATGGATGAATCAAAATCCGTAAAGTACTTCGAAGACACCAAAGAATTAAAGAAAGAAGACACTATCCGAGCTAATGTTAAGAAGACCATCCTGGATCAATTGATGATCAGAGCTAAGAAGAACAAAGTCGGGATATCTAGGAAAGCCACTTTGGATCTCTCTGAGCAAATCGAAGTCGAACTTCATCGGATCCACAAAAGCGCCAAAAACCCCAAGTACAAACAATGGTGCGCCGATTTTTTCAGTCAAGTCGCAAATGAATCTAATGTGAGTCATTTTAACACTAGTTTTAAGTGGTAATTTTACAATAGTATAACTAACCTCACACGGTCTCTGTTCAAAATTTTATTAAAATTTTTTTCTAAAAATTTCCACAAAGATCTTTGTAAATTTGGCATTTCTGTCATTTTAAATATTTTTGTAATTTTCGATTTTTTACAAATTTTTCTGAAAGTAAAAAATTGATTAAAATTTTCTAAGCGATTTTTGAATATTTTCAAACTCGGAATCAGAATTAAAAAGACCTAGCGTCACACTGCCTTTGGCTATTTTTGATTGAAGATTATCTAAGAATTTTAATGTTTTACACTTTTGTCAAATTACTTTAACAAAAAATCTAATCCGAATTTTTTCTGAAGATAGAAAATTCAAATTTACATGATTTTTGAATAAAAATTACCAGAGTAATTTGATAATTTTGAATTTTTAGATGTTTTTCAAATCTGTTGTTAGTAATGTGTATACAGCGAAGAAATTAGTCTTGATGAAAAAAGAAGAAATGTTCATTGAATCTGTTCCTGATCAAATACCAACCCCTCCGGCTCCGAAACCAACGCTAAATCTCCCGAAAAAACAAATCATGTCTGCTGTGGATATGATACTTGGAGAAGAAGGGATGGATACGACGACGAAACACAACAGTCATGAATTTGATTCAAATTGCCAAATTTGTGTGGCAAAAGTCCGAGAAAAACAGGCAATGATGGAATTGATGGCGAGGGATCGAGAGGAACTTTTACAAGATAGAAAAAGAAGAAAAGAACTTGGAAAATGTAGAAAAATATCGATGAAAAATGATCCAAGTGATGTTCCATCGAGTTCTAAGAAGTTGAAGCGGAGTCCTATTCCTACGGTAGATCCGGTTGATGAAATTTCAGAAAGAAGTTTTTGTTCGTCGAGGAATTACTCTCCTCGTGGATATTCTAAATCTAAACAGATTACACCGCCGCCGGGTGTTTCTCCAGATAGATTTGCAGTTAGAAGGATATCTCCACTTGGTAGGAAAGTATCACCTCAGGCTAAATGGGAGAAACCTATAGATAAGCCTGTTGGTTATGACGAAATAACAAGAATGAAAAATGAAAGATATACTGTAAAAACGGATTTTGGAACAAGAGATGGAGATTTGAAGGATTCTTGGAGAAGATTGGATCAACGGAAACAGATGAATAATAATATTTTTTCAAGAAGACAAAGTGATTTTGAAGGATTGTACAGACATCCGTTGGAATCGCCTCCTTTGGAATTAGCACCTTCGCCTATGTCCCCGAGGGTTTTTGAATTTGATAAGTCCTTGAAGAATGTGGATTACGGTCAGTCGTCGAAGAAGAGAGAATACAGTACTCCGTTGAGAAATCTGGATCTGGATTACAAACCTAAGGAACCTAGTCCTCGTCCTGAAGTCGTCTCAATTTGGGCAACGTGGGTTTTTTTGATTACAAAAAAATTATTTTTAAAATATTTGAATAGTAATTTTTTAGATGTTTATTGATAGTTTTATATGGTTAATTTTTGAGAATGGAAAAAGTTTTATATTTTATATAATTCTAGTTCTGAAGTTTCTAGATTTATTTAGAGAAAATAATTTGAAAATTTAATTGTGAAGTCGCTAGTGAACAAAACTGAGATTTTCATGTAGGATATTTTAGTTTTTAATAGGTTTTTGAAAATATTCATTGAGGTGATTTTGTATAAAAATTATTTTTTGATTTTTTAAAACATGAATGATTTCGAAATTGTGGGATTAGGAAATAATCATCATATAAGTTGAATTTTTCAAGATGTTTTAGTTTATAAAAAGTGACAACTTTGTAAAAAATTAATTTTTGATTTTTTAATATATGAATGATTTCGAAATTATAAGATTAGGAAATGATTATTCCACAGAATTTGAATTTTAGGCTATTTTAGTTGCTAAAAATTTCAAAGAATTTGCGTTGAGATAATTTTGTAAAAAAATTAATTTTTGATTTTTACAATGATGTTTATAAAAGTATTTTAGCACTAGTTCAACTATTTGGACTGGTCAGTTAGTTGGAGAGGGATTTGATTTAAAAGCTTCTTTGAAAGCCATTTCTAATCCAGCTTCATTTGACCTGAAAGGCAAGTTGCCTCCTGTACTGCCCATCAAAGCCAGAGTAAGGATGGAAGCGATGTGGAAGTTCATAGCAGAAATAAAACCTCAGAAGAAATATCAAACTTTGTTGTATCTACTTGATCCGGATGATGGATATTTGGAAGAATTTCGGAAATGTTATGCGGATTTTGAAAGATCTAAACGTTATTTTGTTTTGGAATTTCCCCAGATTTTGAGTGTTAAAGAAGCCTATATGTTCAATATTGAGCCTTATGAATCGTTGCCAAATGTTTTTTCGCCGATAGATGGACCTGGATTACCGTCGACAGAAATGGGAAAAAAATTAATTTGCATAGTTGTTATTAGAAGATGTGAAATTAAGCAAATAGATGAATCTCCTGCTATGAGTCAAAGTAGTTTTAATTCTAGTAAGAAAATGCCAGATTTTTGTATTTTAAAACAACCAGATAATTTGGAAGAAATTTTGAATTTTATTGAAGAAACAAAAGATGCAGGTTTGTTTTTAATTTAAATTTTTTAATACTCTAATTTTACGCATATAAGACTGGCATTGGTTGCGCAGGTAATAGCCCTTAGGGACTAGGACAAGATGCTAAGCAGTTACGCTGGCCATTCAGCGCAGTTCTGCAAGCCCTATGGTGGTTTACAAACCATATGCTTGATTATGGAGGAGTTTTAACCTTTTAAGACCGACCTTATATGTGCGAAGTTAGGATAAATGTAAATGATTAGGATAATGTATAACTTTATTTTCTGTCTTATTGATGGAAATTAGATGGTGTGTTATTTTTACAATGTTTGCAAATTACGAAATTTTTAAGAATTTTATAATAGTTAACAGTAACTTTGGAATGACTTTTAAAATTTAAATATTTTCTTTCCACATTTTTTTTTCGTTGGGGGACCTTTTTCGGCCAGATCTTCCTTTTTTGTGTGGGTGCAGGATATGTATTTGAATTTTTCTTACTTTTTATTAATATTATGTCTTTTTATTTTCGACTTTGTCGATAGTAAGAAATGGAATTGGTAGTGCTGTAAGGGGTTTTTGGAACAATGAATTTTTTATGGAGTATTTTAGAGTTGTGGTTTTGGAAATATCTGAAAGTACTTTTATACATAATTACGAGCATTGGGGTAGGCAGAGGATTTTTGATTATATGTATTTTAATATAGAAGCTTATATATCTAAGAAGAATATGGTCGCGAAAAATTAATCACAAAAGTATATAAAATTACTGTTGTGAAAAGTTAAAATTTTAGCTTACTGTAGTTTCTAAAAAATTGAAAAATTCGGATTGAGAAAATTTGTAAAAATTTGATTTTTGATTGTCAACTTTAATTAAAAAGATACAGTTTTTACTTTTTTTATGAATAATTGGCATTTGTGAAAATTCATATTTTTTACGAAAATAAGATTTGACGGGAATTAGAGTACTTTTTGTTCAAAAAAATAAAAACTTTTGATTTAATGCTTTTTTATAAGGAGTGTTTTTAGCAACGTTTTTGAAAGGAGTACAAGAATTCATGGCTAATCATAAGTTGAATCCGGAAGAAAAAACGATTGTGGAAAATGCATGTAAAACGAAAATTCAAAAACAGAAAAAACAGAATATTAGTTCTAAATTACCTCCACCACCACTGCCTCCAGAAAACAGAATTGTTGAAGAAGGCGAAGTAACCTTGGATGTGGAAATGAAGGAAGTACAGGATTTGTCTCAAGAGGATATCCTGATGAAGGATAAATCGCCGAAAATTGATGATGATGACGATGCCGATAATAAAATGGAAATTGTAGAACCTAGTGATGAGGAAGATGAAAGAAATTCAATTGAAAAAATGAATAATCCTAGTACAGAGAATTCTACTGAAGCAGGAGATAGTCTTATTTCTACAGTAAGACATGAAAATGGAACAATGGCAAGTTTGAAATTTTTTGGAAAAATGATTTTTGAAAAAAAGTGATTTTTGAGTAATTTTTAAAAAATTTAGAAAATTTAAAATGATTTTTGAAACAAAGTAATTTTTTCATTTTAGCAGTTTATTTTGCCCCCGCCACCTCCGCCGCCGACGATGGATCTTCCACCTGTTCGAGCGGATCCTTATTATTCTCCAATGCCGATTCAGAATCAGCCTAATGGATCTGCGAAATTCTTTAACGATCTTGAGGATGGAGAACTGCATTCAGCAAGTCCACCTTCTTTGTCGATGAACATCCCCAGGGGACGTGGAAAAAAGAAAAATCAAAGAAGAAGAGGAAATCTAGGTAAGATTACGGTATATAAGGGTTGATTTATTGTTGTTTTAAGGGAATTTTGGACCATCACCAATGAGATTTCCAATTTCTCCACAAGGATTTTTTTCATCTTCTCAACCACCTAGGATTTTTCCTCGTTTTGGCCCTAGATCGTTACCTCCTCAAGAAGTTACATTTTCTCAAAGACAGAATTTTGGAAGACCTAGTAGACCGATGAGAATGCCTATGGCTAGGGGACCACCGAGAGGGTTACCTCCGAGAGGTTTCCGAGGAAGTAGAATGAGATTTCCACCGCAATTTTAGTTTTGATGTTGTTGTAGTTTTGTAATTCGGGTTTGTTTGGTCTCATTTTTAATGAAATTTACATATTAATCGTTTAGAGATGGACATTCTAGATTAGATCGAGTTTTGTCAAATGTACCAGCGAATGTTTCGGGTTGGGAAATTTGCTCCCATTTTTGGCCTTTGAAGAGATCTCCGCCGTGATCGAGACAGGCTAAATTGAGAGATCCTGTGGTGTAGAGTTCGAGGAGTTCGGTAGTTAGTTGGGTGTTCCAATATTTTTCGAGTTTTTGATATTTTTGATGAATAAGAAGATTAGAGTTTTGAATACCTCTGAAAAAGTAATTTTTGAATAAAATAGAAAATTATTTTTTTTATAAAAAATTTATCAAGAAGATAATTGAGATGATGAAAAATCTTTGAATTACTTTTCTGAATGAATTTTAAAATTTTTTCGAATAATTATTAATGTAAAAAATTTTTGAAGTTTTCAAACAAGTATTTTTTTGAAGAAAGTTTTCTTAATACAGTAATTTTTATTTTGTAAAAGTATTTGAAAAAATTTCTGGATAGATATTCCTCGGATGTTTTCTGATTTATTGCCTGAGGGAGAATGGTTAAAAATGTCCCCAAATTTGAAACTTACTTCGACTTGAACCATTTATGAAGAGTGGAGTTGTCAACGGCACTCTTGCAGACTTCAACATCAGAAGCGGGGTAGTAGTAGATGTAATTGACACACATTTCGTTTTCGATTTCATATCCTCCCTGAAAAATAATTATTTTTAACGAATAAAAATTAATCAATAATTTCATCCATAAAGTTCAATGAAAATTTTTTTTCAAAAATTCCTGTAATTTTGAAAAATAACAATTCGGAAATTTAAAACCACAGAAAGATTGCCTAAGGCTGTTTTTGACCAATTTGCGCTACAGTTGGCTGATTAGGCTCGATTTTAATTTTAAGTTACTAGTTCTGTAAATTTACGACATAGAAATGCACTCAGGTACTAGTTCGTCATTTACAGCTCTTCCATCTTGCAAAAAACGGGTATATGGTATATAACATAAGTACATTACAACAACTCTGATGTATCGGGTACATTGTATTCAATGTACCGATGAATCAAGTTAATTTCGATGCATTGTATATAATATATTCGATACATTACAACGACTTTGATGTATCGGGTATATTGTATTCTGTTGCATCTGTCACGCCGAGTGACCTACTTCTAGATGAGGAAGGAAAATAGTATAGAAAAGGTTTATCAAATAAATGCCTTAGGCACAGTACAAAACACTATGTCAAACTCGACATAAACAACTAACTGGACTTTTTACCAAGAGGAACTGTATGTTCTCTTGTTGATACTAAGGCAATCCATTCGGGACCAAACGTTCCTTATTGGTGCTAAGGCAATCCATTCGGGACCAAACGTTCCTGATTGGTTGCGCTTCCCATTAAGGATAGGTGCCCGATCTAACATATTCAATATATCTGATACATTAAGTTGACATCGACGCATTGTGTATATGGATACATTAAAACGACTCTGATTATCAGATGCATTATATTCAACATATAGATGTATCAGAGCCATGTTAATATGTCTTTTTCTGTGCTAGGATTCTAGAAGCCTACAGTAACTTTCATGAGATTCCCAGACGTTCTAAAGACTTCTATAAAGTTTTCGAAAATTTCCATCGGATTCTTGAAAGCTTCAGAATCCTCCACGAAATTTTGGCAGATTCTACTTTTTTAAAAACTCCAAAACTTACAAAAACGAAAGTTTTCTTATTCTCGGTGTTGTAAACGCATGTGGTCGTCAGCACGTCTCCAGGAAGAACATGGACGTGCTTGTGGAGGTTGACAATGTGTTGCCAGTGGCTGCTGAAGTGGTTATCTCTGTTGATTTCTCCGATCTTTATCCCATTACGGTAATGAGAAGTCCACAATTTCCTCCCAGTCAAATGAGAGTGAAGTTGGGTTCCGAAAATATGAATTCCCTTCTTGGGGAACTTCTGGGTGCATTCCGAAGTACAGTATCCCGTCATAGGAAAAGCAGTCTGTCCTGGAGGAATACTGTTGGCATCGGAGTAGATCAATCCGAGTTCAATGATGGCTGCGTCGTTTTTCCTCAAATTCGGAGTGAAAGTGAATCTGAAGCCAGAGTTGTCCACAATCCCTGAGGCTAATTCAGGATTATTGTAGTGGATCTCGACCATGACCAGAGGTCTGAACCCCGGGCCCCCGAAAGGAAGTCCAGCTTCCTTGGGGTATATGACGGGTCCCGCACCCATTGCCCAAGCTGCGATGACTTTCGAACACATGTGAGTCATTTTCGGTTTTCTTTCAGAATTACAGTCTCCATTGTATTCAGTACTGGCATCAGTATCGTAGACACAATGGAAGACCTCCATATGATGCACAAGATGCTCGTTTCCAGGAGTAATCAAAGGTTCCATCTTGATTATATGGTGTTTTTGTTCTTGAAGAGATCGATCCAGTTGCACAATGGCACACCAATAGGTAGTTTCGACATTAGGCACGTGAGCATCAATAGCCCTGATCTCCATCGTCCTCGCTTCTGGGTCAATTTTTGGAAGGGAAACAGGGTACTGTAGAAGTTGATTGTAACGAAAGTCATAGAAGACATTTCTGTCCTTGAGGTTCCGGTGTTTGGTAGATGGGCCTGTGGCGAAGAGGAATTGAGTCGTCCCTATCTGAAAAGCACATTTTTTAGGATTGGACTCTCGGAGTGATTTTTGGATGTAGATTTGTTTCATATTTAAAATTTAATCAAACACAAAGTAGGACTAGATATCAGTGTATTTTTTAAATATTCAATAATAGGTGTTTTTTATATTCAAAAAATTGTCTCCATGTGTTAAATTTAAAATTAGTTTTAAATAAGAAGAACCAATCGAGGAAGAATTCAAAAACTCAGATCAACTTCGATTTTGAACTCTCGAAGATGAACGGATTACTACACACAAAAAACGTAACTTTTGGCACAGTAACAAATGCAAATCGTCACTATTGTGTTATAATTCTCATCACAAATTTCAAATATTCATGGAAAATATGACGATTATTACATTTCGCAATTGCTACAAGACCAAAAGTTACACTTTTTTGTGCAGAAAAAATCGTGTTAAAACATCTGTGATCGAAAATTGCAAATTTAGGCAGTAGGAAAAAATATAAGATGGAAAAAGTATAAAATGGAAAAAATATAAGAAATATAATATGAAAAAATATAAAAAAATATTAAACCAATTATGGTATCCCAAAATCTTGTAGTGTTGTTATCACCATGGTCTAGATGCTTAAGCCCAATCTCAAAAGCCGATTTCCACACATAATTAATAATTTATCTCATACCTTATATTTTTTCCATCTTATATTTCTTCAGCTCTTATATTTTTTCCATTCACACAAATTTAAGTATTTGGTTTAAATATTTTGTTTTTGTACCGTATGACAATGTTGTCGCAGCAAGCGAAAAGACTCCCAGCACGAAAATTCCTGGAATTCAGGAACCCGATTTACGTGCCAAATTGCGACAAAACAAACCTTTCAGAGGTTACGGAGAAGAACGACGAGGCTGAATTATCAGAAGTTGTTGGTAATTATATTTGTATTGTTGATCGCTTGCATAAAGGGAAGACTTAGCAGTCGTAAGAGACTCGTCAATTAAGGATACGTCATATTCCCTTACAAATGTACCCTAATTTTACGCATATAAGCACGGGTTTATACACGAAAAAAAATTGTAAAAAGCTGGACAAGATACTTTGTGGTTGTACTCGAACGTGCTTATATGGACAAAATTAGGGTACTAAAGCGAACCTTGCACATTGCGGAAAAGAAAATCAAATTTAACATCGGTTGTATGTTAACTAATCCTTTTTGACTCGCACTGGTTTGAAATTTTTTAAGATGAATCTTTTTGATTCCTCGATTTAGACTGATCGAACTATCAAAAAATTGATGTAAAAAAAAAGTTTGCTTTTATGAAATTGAAAATTATGTAACAACGAAAAAAGTTGCTCCCCGACCGGGAATTGAACCCGGGTCTCGCACGTGACAGGCGCGGATACTAACCACTATACTATCGAGGATGGGAGCGGAGGTGTAAGGATACTATTTTATAGTTAGGATGATTTATATTATTGATGACAGTATGATCATTTTTATTTTTTATTTTCTGTAAGAAAATCATCATAAAAAACGTTTTTACTAAAATGTCTGTCAATTGTTACATTGTAGCTTCATAATGGATAAAAGTACAGTAGCTCAAGTTTTTCTATGAAATTTTTGTTGAATTTTTTCGTAAAAATCTTTGTTGAATTTTTTCATAAAAATCTTTATAAACTTGAAATACTTGATCGGAAGGGCAATAACGTCACTACTCCAGAGAAACTGCTAAGAGTTCCAGGAAAAATTCTACCGATTGGATTGTTTTTTATTTTTTATCTCGTTTTTTTTTTAATTTTTAAAAATTTAATTATTCAAATTTGAAAAAAAAATATTCGAAATAAATCGAGAAATCAATTTTTTTTACTTTGGACCTGTCTTAAGTCAATCCTTCTACGTACGTCCTCCCAGATGTGGAAAATAAATTCAAATCACTCAGATAATTTTTCGTAAATTTAAATTTCCGAATTATCTGTGAATTAATTCGCAAATTTTCAATAAATAAATTTTTTTTTCTTATTTTAAATCAATTTCTAAATTTAAAAAAAATAAATTTCCAAACTTCTGAATTTTCGGAAATTAAAAATTCAGTAAGTTATTTATGATTTTTGAATTTTTAAAATCCGTAATTAAAAGTTTAAAAATTATTTTTTAATAAAAAAAACAACTTACATCTACTGCGTAATCTCGAATATCGCAAGTCGCAAATTTTCGTTGAAAAATTACTTTTCCATTTTTGGGATCGTCAAGGATCAATCGACAGTCTTGTTTGAGATCAACTTTTAAATTTTCTTTTTCATCAATGTATCCATCCTAAAATTGAAGTTAATTAGAAAATAATTGGTTATTTAACTATTTTACAAAAAGTTTAAAAAATAATCAAACCATCCAAGTTGACCTTCACAGAAGTGCTTTCTTGAACTTTGATTCCTTGACGGACTCCATCAACAATTTTCAATAGTGATAGAAATAATAAAGAATTAAGAAAAATTGTGCATTTTCGCATTTTGGAATAACTTCTTAAATGAAAAAAATATTTTTAAATTGACATATCTGTCATTTGCATTTGGTTTTTTCAAAATTTCAAAAAGAACATGTTAAATATAAAATTTCTAGTAATTTTCAGAACAGGTTCACTATTGAAAAACCAATTTTGTATCTCTTTCTCATCTACACGTGGACCAGAAATCCATATCCATGATCTAATATTTTTATTATCAATTTTTTATTATATACACAAGATAAATGTGCACAATCCTATCTATTAAACCTGTTTACAGACTTTTTAGTTGTATTTAGCCTATTTGAAATGATAGAAACAGGAGTGCTAGTATCTTTCTTCTTTCTCCTGAATATTGTTTCAGCAACGAATCTCCTGTACGGCACGACGAAATATAGGGTTATCACAATATCAAAAGGACAATAAGTGCATTCAAATATAAAGATAATTATACCTATAGTAGCTGTGTTTTTGATGTCAAAAGCTAGGAAGATCATAAAGGTAAGAGGAGCTCCGAAAATAAATATGCAAGTATTCAATAACTGAACTATTGACATGATGAGGAGGGATCTCTGAACTTCATTAGTAATGTAATTTGCTTGGTGATTTTTGCGGAGTTCACGAAGAAAGATTCCCATGAGTATAAAACACCCCACATACAAAATGATAAGTCCTAAGATGTATATTCGATAACCATACTGATACTTCTTTAAGTCGGTAAAGAGGAAAGTGGACTCGTTCATGAAATGTATAAATTCTGGATTTTGATCAATGGCTTCTGCACGAAACTGATTAGAATTGTGATTCGTCAATGAGAAGAAATAAAAAAATACTGCTGCTAGCAAAATTACATAAAAAATGACGATAATTAATATAACCCATTTGTTTTTGAAAATCCGTTGCCATTTTGAAATGAAAAGCACAGTATACCGGCTGAAAACTATCATCGCCATTGCAATGAAAATGTTGAAAAATATAACGGCAAATAAAAGTCCTGAAATCATAGTTGACTGGATGCCAGTTTTAGAGAAGATTCCTGCTTGATAGCCGGCGAAGTACGGACTAAAAAACTTCGAAATACACATTTATTGAAAAGAACTGTTTACCTTATCATAACCGGCTTTACCAAAGCAACAACGGTTTCTTCCGCAATGATCCAAGTTATGTGATTTAGCAGGAGCCATTTGAAAGAACCAATCTCTTTGGATTTTGTAAATATTGCATAAAATAAAAGTATTGCCAGAATCCAAGAGATGAAACAAGCTACAAAAGAAGAATAATAATAAACTTTAATAATGGTAGAGTCTGGAGAAAGCTCCGAAAGTCCAGTTGACATTTTATATTGTAAAAAGACTTATTTTTTTAATTTTAGGAAAGCTCTAACTTCTTACATAGAAAACAGGTGAAAAAGTCGGTAACCACATTCGTAGCAATGATAAGTCTATCCAAAGTCAAAACATGAATTTCTATTGGGCATGATTGGGAAAGTTTCACAGAAAACAGGTGAAAATAGTCAATGTAATTTCTGATCAGTTTACGTAAAACATCAAATATAACGATTTTGAGAAACTCGGAGCGCTAAGTAGCAAATGGTGAAAGAACTTTTTCAGTTTCTCGAAGAATCTCTTAATATTTTTCTAATCAAAAATAGTTCTTATTCACTTTTAATCGAAATTCTCGCCAAAAAGGTCCATATGGATTTTCAGTATTTTGGCATTTCTGTCATCTTGTATGTATTCATGAACTTTTATCATCTACCGATTTTCTTGCAAGTGTAAAAGTTTAATTCTAACTACATGAAATTCTGTGCAATTGAACAGTTGAACTCTTGTAAATAAGCTTTTTTTATCCACTGATTAGTTGTTCAGCAAATATGAGCTACTTGATCAAAAAGTGTTTTTATTGATAATATATTGGGTTTTTGAGTATTGTACAATATGATCAAAAATTAAGCAAAGTGTGTCAAGTCTAATAATGTTTGAGAATATCAAAGTTATTAGTCTAAAAAATAGTTAAAAACCAGGTGATATGGTGTTTAGTTTATCACGTGTTTAGACGTCAATCATAAGTTCAAGTTATTAACACAGAAGTGTGTTGTTTTAACATCTTCAAATATGTTTATTATTAATTTTACGTTAAATACACAAGATAAATGTGCACAATCCTATTTATTAAACCTTCTTACAGACTTTTTAGTTGTATTTAGTTGATTTGAAATGATAGAAATAGGTGTGCTAGTATCTTTCTTCTTTCTTCTAAATATTGTCTCAGCAACGAATCTCCTGTACGGCACGACGAAATATAAAGTTATCACAATATCAAAAGGACAATAAGTGTATTCAATCATAAAAATAACTAAAGTTGGAATAGCTGTGTTTTTGATGTTAAAAGCCAGGAAGGTTAAAATAGCAATAGGAATTCCGAGGACAAATATGCAAGTACTCAATAACTGAACCATTGTCATGATGAGGAGGGATCTCTGAATCTCATCAGTAATATAATTTGCTTGATGATTTTTGCGGAGTTCACGAAGGAAGATTCCCATGAGTATAAAACACCCAACATACAAAAGGATAATTCCTAAGACGCATAATTGAAAAAAAAACTGGTACTTTTTCAAGTCAACAAAGAGGAAAGTGGACTCATTCATGAAATATACAAATTCAGGATTTTGATCAATAGCTTCTGCGCGAAACTGATCAGGATTGAGATTGATTCTTGGGAAGCAATAAAAGAATATTGCTGTTAGAGAAATTACATGGAATATGACAATAATCAATATAACCCTTTTGTTTTTGAAAATCCGTTGCCACTTAGAAATGAAAAGCACAGTATACCGACTGAAAACTATCATCGCCATTGCAATGATAATATTGAACAATATGTTACCAAATAAAAATGATAAAATGATACTTGATTTGACTCCAGTATTGGAGAAGATTCCTGCTTGATAACCACCTAGGTAAGGACTAAAAAAATTCGAAATCCATATCTAATGAAAAATAAGTGTTTACCTTATCAAAACCGGCTTTACCAAAGCAATGAGAGTTTCTTCTGTAATAAGCCAAATTGCATGATTCAGAATTAACCATTTGAAAAATCCTATATCTTTGGATTTCGTAAATATTGCATAAAATAAAAGTATTGCCAGAATCCAAGAGATGGAACAAGCTGCAAAAGAGGAATAATAGTAAACTTTAATAATAGTAGAATTTTGAGAAAAAGCCAAAAACTCAGTTGACATTTCATATAATATGAAAACTTTTAATTTTCAACTTATAAGAAAGCTCTTACTTCCTACATAGAAAACAGGTGAAAAAAAATTAATTCTACCTACCTACAGATATCTTACTCATGAACATCTGCACACTCCAAATAAGCTCTTTTCTTGTCCACTGATTAGCCGTTGAACAAGTATGAGCTACTTGATCAAAGAGTATTTTTTTATAATATATTGGGTTTTTGAGTATTTTACAATATGATCAAAAATTAAGAAAAGTATGTTGTTTAACAATGTTACGAAACATTAACATATAATAATCTAGGAAATCATTAAAACCAAGTGATATAATGTTCAGCTTACCACATGTTTAGACGTCAATCATAAACTCAGATTAGTAACATAGAAGTAAATAATTTTTAACATTTGAAGTGTTTTTATTATCCGTTTTTTTATTAAATACACGAGATAAATGTGCACAATCCTATCTATTAAACCTTCTTACAGACTTTTTAGTTGTATTTAGTTGATTTGAAATGATAGAAATAGGAGAGGTGGTATCTTTCTTCTTTCTTCTAAATATTGTCTCAGCAACGAATCTCCTGTACGGGACAACGAAATATAAGGTCGTCGCAATATCAAAAGGACAATAAGTACATTCAATGATAAAAATAATTAAACCTAGAATAGCTGTGTTTTTGATGTCAAAAGTTAGGAATACTAGAAAAGTAAGTGGAAATCCGAGGAAGAATGTTGAAGTAGTGAATAATTGAACCATTGCCATGATGAGGAGGGATCTCTGAACTTCATTAGTAATATAATTCGCTTGATGATTTTTGCGGAGTTCACGAAGAAAGACCCCTAGGAGTATAAAACACCCCACATACAAAATGATAAACCCTAGGATAAATATTTCGTAAGCAGACTGATACTTTTGGAAGCCGAAAAAGACAAAAGTGGGCTCATTCATGAAATATACAAATTCCGGATTCCGATCAATAGCTTCTGCGCGAAACTGATCAGGACTGCGATTGATCAGTGGGAATAGATAAAAGAATAGTGCTACTGGGAGAATTACATGAAAAATGATGATAATTAATATAACCCATTTGTTTTTGAAAATCCGTTGCCACTTAGAAATGAAAAGTACAGTGTACCGACTGAAAACTATCATCACCGTTCCAATGAGAACATTGAATAATATGCTGCCAAATAAAAATCCCGAAAAGATAGTTGATTGGAAGCCAGTTTTAGAAAAGACTCCTGCTTGATAGCCGGCGAAGTATGGGCTAAAAAACTTCGAAATACACATCTATTGAAAAAGAAATATTTACCTGATCATAACTGGCTTTACCAAAGCCATAAAAGTCTCTGCTGAAATCACCCAAATTGTATGATTAAGAATCAGCCATTTGAAAGAACTGATCTCTTTGGATTTCGTAAATATTGCATAAAATAAAAGTATTGCCAGACCCCAAGAGATGAGACAAACTACAGAAGAGGAATAATAGTAGACTTTAATGATGGTAGAATTTCGAGAAAGAGACAAAAGCCCAGTTGACATTTCATATAATTTGAAAACTTTTAATTTTTAACTTATAAAAAAGCTCTTACTTCCTACATAGAAAACAGGTGAAAAAAATTAATTCTATCTACCTACAGATATCTTAGTAATGAACATCTGGACATCATAAGTTCCTTGTCCACTGATTAGTTGTTGAGAAAATATGAGGTACTTGATCAAGGAGTGTTTTTATTGATAATATATTGGGTTTTTGAGTATTTTACAATATGATCAAAAATTTAAAAAAGCATATCAAATCTAAAGATGTTACAAAACGTTAAAGTATATTAATCTAGGAAATAATTAAAACCAGGTGATATGACGTTTACTTTACCATGTGCTTATACAATATCGGATAAAAGTAGGGAAAGTTTTTTATTTTTAATAACTTTGGATTTCCTCAATTCTCAGCTACTTCAATGTCAATACTGTGCAGCTAATATCAATCGCTTTAACAACAGTTGCGAGCACACCAAAAAGCTCTCACAAAAAATGACGCGAGATTTTAAATTTTTGGCGCGACAAAACTAATGCAAGTTTTATGTTATTTATGTAATTTCTAGTTTTTATCGTGTTTATTTTTATTGTAGTTTTGATAATGACTTACCAGAGTTGCTGCTTTCCACATATTAAAAAACAGACTGTCAAAACTATTTATTGGAGCCAAAAGAGGTGTGATGCAGTTAGATCTTTTGATTCCAGTAAATATTGTTCCAACATAAATGTGGGTTTTCAAGACGATAGAAAGTTTAATTTTTTATGAAGAATTTAGCAGACTAGAAAAGACCTCAAAAGCTGTTAATTCTCAAAGGTAGATATCACTAAAAATAATTTTCCGTTACTAGATCTAGATATTAAAAATAGAATTCTCAGTTAAAAAGACAATTCTATTATTCTCCAAAATGATATCGTGTAGACTAGCTGAAGCTGATCCTCGTGATTATCACAGAGTTGGGAAACTGCTCGTTTCCTCCGAGAATCAAAAGACGCAACTTGCTTTAACTTGAGAACACTGTCTCTAATTATTTGCCACATAGGCAAAAGTACTCTGGAGTGCCAGATTAGCTCTTTATTTATTTTATTCTGGGGAAATTTACTGAATTCAACATATTACTAGCACAAGATTCTATCTAAAGTATCAGACTCCAACAACTCACCAAGGGAGTAATGTATCTGTGATTGGGGGATATTTTCCTACTTTCAAAATTAAACCACTAGCGCGATTCATGATATAATGAACTGACCGAATTGTGCAGAAATATTTGAGGATCATATGATCCTCTTTATTTGTCAGAATATAACGTTAGTTAGTTATTCCAGCACGATAAGGATAAAAAATCCATTTCTGGGCATGAAGAAATAGCTTCATGGCCATGAAATCAACACTCTTCCTTGACTGTCTCAGTTGCCAGATATGAATCCTATTGAGCATATCTAGAGTGAGAGTAAGAGGAAGTGTCGTAGTCAAAAATATGGAAATCCAAACAAAAATCTTGACTTAATCAAACACCAGTGGACTAACATTAACTAGTCCTTTATTGACAGCCTGATTCAGTTCATGAAAAGCCACTACTATTCAACAATTAGAGCTCATGGATGCCTAATTGGTTATTGAGTTTGCTTGTAAACTTTGTAGTTAGAATGAATTTTTGGACAGAAATGTAGAACTTGAATTGCTTTTGTCGCACTATTTTTTGTGAGAGCTTTTGGTATGTTTACAACTAGTTGTTGAGGCAATCAGTAGTAGTTACACATTATTAAGATTGAAGTAACAGATAGTTAAGTAAATCTAAAGTTATTAAAAAATTTCATTACTTTTGTTCGGTACTGTATTTCCATAAATTTTGCCTTTGTAGTATAGGTGTATTAAAGGGGGAGGGGGAGCGTGAGATGTCAATGGTGTGACACCTTCGGAGCTCTTTGATTGGGCGGAAAACTGTTGATTTCTATCATTAGCAATTAAGCCTGTTTATCTCAACATAAGCATGGAACAAAAAGAGGAAAGGTCCTTATTTAATCAAAGTCAAACTCGAACCAATTTAAAGCTGGATTTTCTTAAAGATTAACTTTAACACTAATCTCACCTCCTAGACGTCGACTGACTGGGCGAAGCTTTGGACATTCTGTCTAGGCCGTTTCCGGTTTAACTCCGATTTTTATGCCTACATTAATAAACATATCACCTAGCTACAGTACAGGTCAACTAGGTAATATTAAAAATATGAAGTGATAGATTTTAGAATCCTAAATTCCTGAAAAGACTGTGGATTCCTACTGTATACATAGCTTCATATACACTTTATTTCATTACAACAACGAAGATAAATGAAGGAGAGAATCCTTGTCCGACTGCTGCTAGTGAAACTAGGAGGAGATTCTCCAAAATTATCTATCAGAAACTTAGAATCAGCTACTGTTCAATATAAGATTCGCTGTCCTGACCTTTATTGCATTATTGTTACGTCAGCTGATTGGCTGGTGCTTTAGGACATTATGTAAGTTTTCATATGGACTAACTTCTGTTTTCAATACCTATGATGCAAAACACTCTAAAACTATTCATATACGTCTTAATTTTCCACCTGTCACGACAAGAAATTTTCTTCGAGTCCGGTACGAGACATTAATAATCTGCTTGATTAATGTCTTTTATTTTTACCAATTATTCTGCGTTAACCGTCGATGATCTCTATCACCCGACTCTCGTGGAGATTTACTCCATATATTGGGACGTTTCCCTTTGTGTGACTACAGTATTCTTCATCTTCATGCTGTATACTATTGTGAAGAAATCTTCAACAGAGATGAAGGAATATCGAGTATACTTAATCAACCAACTGACCTGGAGTTTTTTATTTGATCTCCACTTGGGAGTGTGGAAGCCAGTCCCATTGTGGCCTTTCTACCTCGGGTACTATGTTGGATGGTACTCGAATATTCCGAAAGAATACTCTCTTCTTCCCCTCATTGGAGTCACTTTTTTTTCAGTCGGCATGGGATTCTCCATCTTTATGTCTATTATCCACAGATATATTCAAGTTGCACCGTTTTCAATTTCATATAAACGCTACTACTCTCTACCACAGAGACTCACTCATGATAGTCTGCTGTTTGTGATTCTTGAATGTTGTTTTTGTCTCCCTCTTTGGATATTCAAGCCAGACAATGATCAGTTGAAAGACACGATCATTTCGCAAGCAGAATACATGAAGTTCTTTTTCGACAAATACCCGAATTTATTTGGATTTGCTCCGGAAATGAATGGAGGACTTTCAATCATAGGCATGAGTTTCCTGCTTACATTTTTATTTGGAATCATGATCTTCATCGTTTTACTGTATTTCAATTTCCTGAGAATTCTCAAAAAAAACAAGCAGTTATTGAGTGTGAGTACCTATGATATGCAAGTACGTTTAATTTACACTATCTGAAGGAAAAATCATGTTTTAAAATCGTTCAAATTCAGTTATTATTGCATAGATTCAGTTTTATTTCTTAAGTTTATTTTAGTTTACTTTAACTTTTACCATTAACAGTATTATGAAATTAATAATTAATTTTTTAAAACAGAAGGGGGAATTTTTCTTAGAAATGGGCCAGGTGAAGACTAAAATAAAATACTGAGGTGGGAATTCTATTTTTGAGATAGAATTCTTTAAATTTCAATTATATACTGTGATTTCAGTTCTCCTTTATAGACAAAAGACAAGTTCTATGAATCCTAAGAAAAAAGAATTTTAAAACAACATCCAATAGTTAAATCAGAATGATTTGAGAAGATGAATTTTCTTTACAAAACCCATGTGAATGATGTTTGTTTTTCAGAGGATGTTATTCAAAACTATTATAGTCCAAACATTCCTCGCTATACTTCTGCTAATAGTCCCGATCACCAGTTGTGTCGTGTTAGCCGTATTTAATGTGAACTGGGTCTCCAAGTTCTCCTTGTTAATGTTTATGGTGACTTCAACACACACCATTGCCGACTTCGTGACTCTAGTTTGCATTGTGAAACCATACAGAATGTTCGTTATCCAATGCATTGACAAGCTGCTGAAACCACTGGGGTTCAACATTCTCACTCTGCCAACGAATGCTGTTGCTCAATCAACATCTGGAATTCCTACTAACTAAACGATATTTTCTGAGATTTTGATCGACCAGAAAAGTCATAACACACTCGATCATCAAATGTGGCAAAACAATATCTGTAAAAGCTTCTCTTCTATTATATCATCACGTATTTTTCATAGACCGTTTTTATATCCTTTGTATTTGGTTTTATTGTTTAAGTTAGAGGTATGATAGGAATAAAGTGTGTTTTTGTGTTTTACTGTTAGGTGACTTCGGAATATAAAGTCATATTGCAGTACGTCATTGACGAACATTGATTTTGCTGTAAGTTTCAACGATGATGTTTAATTGATATATTCAAAATTTGCAATAAAAATGTTGGAACAAAAATTATTTAACATTATTTTTACATATAGTATTAATAATACTATAGAAAAGACCTGCATATGCATACTCAATATAGATGAGGACAAATTAATTCTAATCACTGGCTTCACTACGACAAGTGAAGTCTTCGAACAGATATTCATAGTTGTGACTAAGTATGCATTCATATACAACTGCATCAAATAAAGTTTGGTTAACAACATTTGCATATTAAGAATGTTGTATCTGTCACGCCGAGTGACCTACTTCTAGATGAGGAAGGAAAATAGTATAGAAAAGGTTTATCAAATAAATGCTTTAGACACAATACAAAAAAACACTATGTCGAACTCGACATAGAACAAACAACGCCCCTTTCCGCCAAGAGGAACTGTTTGTCGTCTTGTCAGTGCTAAGGCAATCCGTTAGGGACCAAGCGCTCCCGGTTGATTGCGCTTCCCATTAAGGCTGGGTGCCCGATCCAACAAAGAATAACAGAAGAATGAAGCTAAACTAGTATCATTTTTCTTAAGTGAATAAAAAACAAAAAAATTTACATTAAAATGTTAGAAAAACTCAAACTTTTGAAAATAAATAAGTTCATTTTCCTAATAAATATTTAGTACTTTTTATTTGTTCTAATATATATAAGTGCTCTAGAAGAGAGTAATGATAATGTTACGGTTTGATCTCAATGGATAATTATCTACAAAATATTATTTTCTATTAATTTTGATTCATTTTAGTTTTCATTTTTGCATTATTTACTAGTCACTTTTTGGATCTTAATTATGATGATTTTATTTTGAGGTTTAAATTCTAAAATCATATCAGATAAGTAATTTTTTTATTACGCGTGAATTTGAGGTAAATAGCAATGACGGACTGACAATCGAAATCTGTGCAAGAAAGAGAGAGTGGAGAGAATTGAAGCATTAGAGACAGTCAAGTAGTGAATATATTATCGATAAATTGCGTTTTTATCAACATTCCATAGACAAGTCATAAGCTATCTTTTATTTGAAAGAATGTCTATTGCTTGTGTTATTACAAACCATTTTAATGAATTTGAAGTCAATCTCCATGATGTCAGAACACAAACGTCTAGTGATTTTCAACATCGAAACAAACCCATTTGCCAAATTATTGATGAGCTAATTGCACAGTATGGAAACGACATTGGGATTGTCATTGTCACAAATGATCCATATTTACATCCAGATGATGTAAAAGATTTCAAAAAAGACGATTTTAAGAAATACGGTAATTTAGTCGATATTCCTACGAAAGAAGAACTGGATATCTTCGGCTACTTCACCGAAACAGTTGAATATTCTGTTGGAGATTTCATTATTTATTTTGAAGACATGGGTTCTATTGGATTTAAATGTACAAAAGTCACCGAAAAAAGTATGGTATGGGAAAAGTTCAATAAATTCACATACTCTACTTTTCAATGTAATGACTTCGACTTCATTTTGCTCTTATTCGGTCTGGAAATAAGTCAAGTTCACGCTGTTTTTGAAGTTGATAGAAAATCAGAGGTTTTATCAGAATTCCCTAAATTATATGAAAATGGCTTTAAAAGTGTCAATTTCATTAAGTATGAAGATATATTCGAAAAAGGAAGTGCAATGATCTTTGCAAAACATTTAATTTCTGATCCAGATGTTTCAATTTTGGTTAAAATAAGTAAATCTGATGAAACAATCAACCTGTACACCATTGAGGACTGGGGTTTTATCCACATCCCACAGTTGATCAAGGAATATAGACCAAGAACAGACATCATGGGAATCGATTTTGGAGCAACCAGATCTGTCTTGGCTGTTTCTAGACATACAGGAATTCATGTTATTCCTTTTGATTCTTCTTCTCCTGGAGATCTCTGGACAGAATCCATACTTTCATTTGATGCAGGTAAGCCATTGTTTGGAAAAGCAGCAATGAAAAGACTTAGAATAAAGCCCGCCGATGTTTTTTTCGATGGTAAACTTCTTGCGAATCTAGATCGTCCGTTTTTACATCGGAAAGAAATGATTTGGCCTTTTGCCTTCTTTGGGAAACAAAATGAAGAACCGTATTTTTATCTGCCTGAGTGCTCGAAAGATGTAGATCTATCTCTTTCAGAGTTCAATGCGATCTTTCTAGAATGGATGACAAAAGCAGCGAGTGAATATCAATCTGAATTCAATGATGGTAAATCCGTGCAAAAGACAGTTATTACGGTTCCAAGATATTTACAAAATAATGATGAAGTGTTTTCCTATATCTACAGTACTATTAAAGCAACTGTATTGGCTAATATTGAAGTGATTGACATTATTGAAGAGACTCACGCTGATCTTCTCTATTATTTCTCCAATGACAGATATTCTGAAATGATCAAACCCGGGATGAAAATCGCCATCTTTGACATTGGGGGAGGGACTGGCATCTGCAGAATATATGATATTACACAACATAATGGCAAAAAATATGCGGTCTGTTCAGGAGAATTAAATAAGAATGAGTCTCAAATAAATTCTGGAAGAGATATTGACGAAATAATTATCAACAAATTAACGGAGTATATTCCAAAGAATTTATCATTTGATCTAAAGTATAAAACACTTGAAGCAGCGAAGGAGATTAAATATAACCTTTCTTTTGAAAAGAAAACAGAGTGAGGATTGTATTTTGACTAAAAAATAAACTATATATTTCAGGTTCACCTTGTCGGAGATAGACTCACATGATGAAAGAGTGATTGAACTTACAAGGGAATGGTTTGAACAGGAATTAGCAACTCTTTTCCCTGATGATGATTCTGTTTATACTGAATTTAAATGGTGTCCACTACCAACCCAAAGGAAGGATCGATGTAGAGGAGAAGAGACTTCCGAATCTATATGGTTTTGCGAAGATAGTAACATAGACATTGTTTTCTTGGCAGGAGGAACTTGTAAAATTCCGTTTATCCAAGAGTGGATTAGAAAACAGTTTCCAAATGCAGAAGTTAAAATTGATGGACAGCTGGAGATCATCACAGCCACCGGAGCAGTTGTTCATGCTCTTCAAGTCCTAAGTGGGGAAGTCGAACCTTATATTAAAATTACTGAATCTGAAGTCAAAAAGTTTGAATTCAAGATTAAGCAATTTGATAAAAAAGTAGAGTCTCCCAACCTACCCTCTGGTGGAAAAGATGATGATTACAATGATTTCTCCAGTTCCAACAAAGAAACTATAATCAAACACAATCAAATTGCGGCTTCTTCTGCACCAAAAAACAATAGTTCTGAAGCAACTCAGCATTACCGCAAAACTGTTCCAGAACCATCTCAAGAAGATGTTCCTGCTAAAAAGAAATTTTTACTACCGTGACTGAAAACTTACGAGACAAAGTATGAAATCGATGGTTATCTCTTTGTTTTCTCTGGAAGTATAGTTTAGTCATTATGAAAAAGTTGTGAATAATATATCAGATGAATACCTTGTACAAGGTATAATATTATTTATATTGAAATGCTTATATAGCTTGAAAATATTTTAAAAAGATATATTCAGATGTTGTTAAAACATTGGTCTTGTTACTTTAATGAATCTTCGAATCAATGAGGAAACGATCCTAATTACGGTAACCTTAAGATTCATGGTTTTAATTTCACTGATGTAGTTAAAAAAGGAAGTAAGATTAATGTTCCTTAACATTATTAGTGAACGAGCCTGAGCATTGGTCCAAAGTGCTTAAGGGAGGTGTGATTGAATTACTTATAGTACATGTTTAAAATAAACGACTTTACTTTTTTGTAAAAGAGGAAGTAAAATTCCAAAAATTCCACTTTCAAATAAAAAAGACAAATTAGACGTTAAATTTTTAATTACCTGATTACCCAATTTCTGGAAAAATATGAGTTTCTCTTCTTTGCTGAGAATGAATAAAAGCTCACAAAATGGAGATACCAGCTTATTTAATTAGTTGATTTCAAATTTTTCCCTCGTTTATTTCTTAAAAATGTTGTCTTTCCCTTTTCTAATGCAATAATCATATTGGTTATTACTTTTGCATGTAATATGATTATTGATTTTTATACTTCTTGGTATCGGAAGGTACAACAAGTGCTTGATTATGTCTACTGTTTATAATAAGTACTCTGGTTTGACCATCGATGATCTCTATCATCCGACTCTCGTTCAGGTCTACTTTATTTACAGCAATATCTCCCTATGTGTGACTACAGTATTCTTCATCTTCATGTTGTACGTCATATTGAAGAAATCTTCGACGGAGATGAAAGGATATCGACTATATTTGATCCACCAATTGATTTGGAGTGTTTCATTCCAAATCCATTTGATGGGCTGGAAACCAGTTACTTTATGGCCTTTCTCAATCGGATACAGTATTGGGTGGTACTCGAATATTCCGAAAGAATATGCCTTTTTGCCAGTCGTCGGGGTTGCGTTCATAGTCTTTGGGATGATATTCTCCATTTATATCTCCATGGTTCACACTCACGTCAAAAGCTCACCTTTATCACGTTGGTACAAGATGTACTCCATTCTGTCCCTCAGATTAAGTTGTTATGTTGTGATCCTTATGGCCTTCGAATGCGCTGTTTGTATTCCCTTCTGGATGTTGAGAAGGAATATTGATAAAACGAAGAATATAATCATTTCACAAGCAGAATATATGAAGTTCTTTTTTGACAGATACCCGAATATTTTTGGATTTGCTTTAGAGGTGGATGAGAAAAATACAATCATGTTTATGTGGATTGTGATTCCCGCCCTCAGTACAGTTATAATTAGTGTTGTTTTGCTTTACATCTTTTCTTTGAAAGCTTTGAGGAAAAACAAAAAAGTACTCACTGTGACTACCTACCGTATGCAGGTGAGTTTTGAATTGTCATAGTAAAAATTTATTTTTAAAACAACTCTAGTTTGTGAATACTGCATTGGGGTGGGCACTCTTGTGTTGAATTAAGATTCATTTTATCTTTTTGCTTTTATAACAAACGTTGACAGTTTTTACGGAGCATGAGAAAACTAAATTAAGAAAATATTACAGATAACGGTGGAACAGAAGGCCAAAATTTAAAGTTAGCTTTGGTGGAAAATCTTTCAAAATTTGATTACGTGTTTCGACATGAATTTTTTCACATAAAATAAAATAATAACTTCTAAAACGAAAATTTTGAAGATCCATATAGTAGTCTTAGAATTGGAACAATTCTAAAAAGCGTCTTCTCATGACACCTTATATACTATGAACTTTTATTTTTTCAGATTACGATGTTCAAAACTATCTGCGTCCAAGGAATTCTTCTTTTCTGTCTGTTCATAATCCCAATCATGATTACCCTTTTCTTGGCCGTATTAAATGTCAAATGGGTTTCCAAATTCGCTCTATTCACCTTCATAGGAACTTCGATCCACGCCGTTGCCAACTTCGTCACTATAATTTATTTTATCAAACCGTACAAAATGTTTTTGCTTCGATGTATTAACAAGCTCTTAAAACTACTTGGATTCGGTGTTCTTACTCCACCATCGAAAGTGTTTATCAAAGTCACATCTACAGTTCTTCGTTAGTAATCCTTATTTACAAAAATTTAAATATTAAAGTACGGTTAAATAATGATGTGTAACTAGTATATTGAAAATAGATGTTTTCTATTTAAACCTTTATAAATCAATTGTTGATGGAGCCATTGTGCTAGTTCCGTTGTATTCCTTGCATCTAGTGTAGAAGTGTCTGACCCACGGAGCTCCTCTGTCTCCAAGACCGTAGACAGTAACAAAGTATCCATCTTCATCGCACTTGAATAGATCAGAGTACCATTCATAGGAGCAGTTGAATCTTCTATAGAGCTGGACGTATTGGATTTCTTCCAATGTGGAGTAAGTAAGCCAGAGTTGAGCATACTGTGCTCCGATTCCTGCGTTCGGAATGTGGAGAACAAACATGTTATATCCGACAGTCGGGAGAGCAGTGGAGTTGTCTAGATGACTTCCAATGTCCGAATTAGAAGCCGGGACAGAGATGTAGCTGGGATAGATTTCTGCTCCTCCTTTCACTCTGACTTGGACCATACAGGCTCCAGGATCATTAATTGAGAGAGTATAGATACCTTGACCGGCGGAAGGGAAACTGTAGAGGTTAAGATTATTGTTCGTGTAGAATGGCGTCAGAGTCGAGAAACTGCCATCTGGATTGGTGACAAAAGGACTACCGAATTCGGCATAAACGTAAAGGTAGATTGTTTCTTTCAATGGGGAAGTGGAAGATAGTATCCTGATATTGGTGGGACTGGTTCCTCAAAATCGGAAGATGGTTGTTGGTGAAGTTACCTACTTGATTAGCATCCACCAACAAAGCGTTTCCGTCTGTGCTAACAGCGATATCAGAAACATACATAGAGTAGCCATTCTGAACTTCGTTGCTGCAATTGTTACTAGCAATAAGAATGTAGTTGACTATGATATCTGTATTTGCAGCATTGAAAGCACTGTAACCGTTGTTTACAGAATCATCTTGGTTGCTTCCTCCAGTTGTAATCAGATACAAGACGAAAGATCACTAGTAATAGTAGCAGGGATTGTAACAAAAATAGGAAGATTGCAGCTGCTATCGAAGGAGAGGTTAAGTTTGCTGATTGTAGCAATTTACAAAAGCAGTTGCGTTCAGAGCACTGTTTTTGTTCATGACTCCATTGCTGTTGAAAGTGACGATGATAAACTGATTGAATCAGGTTAAAGAACTCTCATTCAAAACAATATTCGGAGTGTTCGCGAGATCTCTTCCGAAAAGTTAAATCGTATCTCGATTCTGAATCGTAGCTTCGACGATGACGAAGAATTTTTCATCATTCGAAAAAGTGGGGGAAGACGGATTGATATAAGTAACATTTGGTTTCGGATGAGTTGAAGGACATGTATTATCCCATATCGGAGAGGTAAACAAAATTAAACTCAAACACACTGACAAAAATTAATATTAAAATTCCGACTCCTTATTTCAAGTATCGTCTCATCAATTGATAAAAATCATAATAGAACAAAATTCTACTTCTAATGTGTGTGATGAAAATAAATTGAGTAATAAAATTTCCTCGATAAGCCATTTTCTCACTATAAATGTAGAACGTAGGAAATCTGACTGTTGGAAAGATCAACATCTTCCTTGCTCGATTGGTCTCGCCACGAAACGTGCCTTTGTGTTGCTTTCGAAACCCGTTTTGCCATTTGCGCGCTTTTTTCCCGTTCTCAACTTTAATTTATTTTTTAAAAATTAATTTTATTTTCTAGACGATGGAATCAGACGAAAATCGTCCTACAGAATCCAGCGACAAAGTTTTCATAATCCAGGACTCTCTGGAATCCACAAGTGCTGATGTTATTGTTTGTTTCTGTGCCCCAGGACTTGAAACGGGCTATGGATGGTTCGACTACGTCAGGGAACATGCTGGAGATGAGTTAAAAGAAGTCTTGAAGCCGATAAATAAGATCTCGCTCGGATCCGCCAGGGTTACTCCTGCTTTCGGACTCAAAAATTTCAAAGGTTGATTTCTAATTTTTGGTTTTTTCATATATGGATTTTCCAGCTATTGTCCATGTCATTGTTCCTCCGGTGTTTTCATTTTCAGAAAACCCTCTAGAAGCTCAGTTGATGAAGATGTACTGTAAAAACGCTATAGATGTCGCTGTAGAAGCTCATTATTCTAAAATTGTAAAATTAAAAGAAATTAATTTTTTTATTTTTGTTTTTTTAGGTTTTTCCTGCCATTATTAACAACAGTGCTATCGATTGGGTTGCTACTGAACTGATGAAATGTTTCCGTGAATATGCTGCAGATAGTGTTTATTTCGACGAACTCCAGGAGATCAAGATACTTTGCACAGATGACGAAACCTATGCTCAGTTCTACAGTGCCGCTAGCGCTATATCGAAACCAGTAAAAATAAAACAAGATCTCGATGAATTTGAAGGAAGTAATGTCAGCCAATTAAAGTGAGTTTTATAAAATAACGTTGCACGGATTTTAGTTATTTTTGATTGAATTTCACTGAGAACATTTCGGGATTTTTGTAGATTGGATATTTCTCTCACATTGTATGTATTTGAGAGTATCATTAGCAGATTTTCTCGCGGAGGTAGAGGATATATTTAAATTGCTTAGGTCACTTTTTGGAAAAATGGACTTGAATTTTCTGTAAATCTATTTTTTCACCATCCTTAGGGAATGAACTCCTAAACTTCTTACGAACGAACCTTTCATTAACCATTTAAACATTTAATTAGACTAAATATTCCACTGAATAAGAAGAGTTTAACTTCCGTCTACTTACGTGACTTGAATTTTCTCTAATTCACTTTCAAAACTGAAAAAGTTAACTTTTTATAATCAGTTACTTTCCAGCACTTCTACGAAATCTAATAATTCACGTCGTCGTTCTCGCAGAAGTGACCCTATGCAGCCGATTCCCGACGCTGATATAGAACACATGAAGAGCAATGGGATGTATCTTGTCCTTTCTGCTAAATTGGAACCGACAATTTTGAATTTGAAGGACGAAAATGGACTTAAAAGACAATATCGAATGACAAACAGGAGCAAGGACGGAAGGAAATTGTACTTTAGGTGCTCTCGATGTGATACTTTGGCCAAAAAAAAGTCGAAATCGGATGAAAACAGCGAAACAAATGGAGAAGACGGAAGACCAGAAGCAATTCGAGCTAGATTGATAATTTGTAATGGGGAAGTCGTTGGAGAAGAGTTTCCGCAACATCATCCTGATTGTCAACCATGGACAGATGAACAATTGTTGGTTCAGCAGATTGATAGAAGTTCGAGAAAAACTGTCAAAGAAGGACTTCTTCAGCCATTTGAAGCTTATCAAGATGTAAGTTTTTTAATTCAAATTTTGGAGCTTTAGAAAATTCTAGAATTCAAAGGGAATTTAGATATATGATATCTGAATTTGGGGATTTTGAAGTTTCTGAATGGTTTTAAATTGGTTTTGAGATGAATTTGGGGTATTTTTCTCAGTATTTTGATTATTTTCGAATTTCAGGCCCTTTCCCGGATTACTTCAGTAACGAATCAGACAGAGGCCAAAATAATCGATGTGCCCAGCTTCCCAGGATGGAGTCATGGTCGTCAGAAATTCAAAAAGAGGAAGCATGAGATTGAGGAGGAATCTGAAATGTACGAGGAAGTGACTTATATGGAGTCCTCCGCGGAACAAGAACAAGTATACCAAGAGGAGCAAGTTCCTTCACCTACTGATCCTCAGTCAGCTGCCACTGGAGATATTTCTGTTACTGACTGATTATATATTCAATGAAGTGGAAAATATCCGGGTATGCTATTGTTTTTGTTTTAATAAATGCGACTTCGGAGATCAGAGGGTTTGGGAAATATTGGGTTGCTGTCACACTTAGATGTGAATTAGATGAAAATCGTCGTTGGGGTAGTTATGGGTTTCAAGGTAGATATTATACTTTTTATGTAATTGTAGAAATGGTGGAGTTTTGAAGAAGAAATCGAAGATTCAGAAGTGGCTGATTTTAGTTGGAAAGTCATAATCTTGTGGAAATTAGATGTCGATGATGTTTACTTTTTTTTACTTTTACTTTTTATTCCTATATCGCACAATCAAATTTTACAACAAATTACAATTTAAATTTAAATAATTTAATTCTAATTGTCGTTTCCTTTGATCCAGCTTTCCAGTTGGATTCGTGCGTAGGGACCGATGATGTTTAAGAAAAACGAAAATATTGCACTTTATCACATTTTTTACCTTTACACAGCCTCGGGCGAGATTTAGAGAGAAATAATTATGAGATTAAAATTTATTATAAAAGGTTTAAAATTTTCTCGGTTGTTTTATTTCTTCGTTCCGGGACCCAAAAATGGCGAATCCTGTTATTTTTCTTTTCGAGACCTCCATCGGCGCTTTCATGGAATTTATTGCTTGTTTAGTTTTTACTTTTTTATTTTTGAAATTCACTTTTTCTTCAATAAAATCAGTTTTGGAGATTTCGCCTTCAATGTTACTGTATATAATTTTCGAAATAATTACAACCTTCTTGGCGTTACTGTATTTGGGATATTTGTCGATTTTCTGGAATTATTCAACAAATGATTATAATGGATATGTTTTGTTTTCCATGGGGGCTTTGCAGACCGTAGCTATAACCACGAAACCGATTTCGGTTTTTTTCTTGGGAATCGACAGAATTTTTTGTGTGATTTTCCCGTTCAGATATCTCGACAGAAAACGGTACTATCCTTTGATTGGAACTTGTATTTTTGTTATCATCTTTGTTGTTATCAACCTATTACTCAGAATCTTGAATAATCTTCCGGAAAATGAACAAACAAAATGTTCGGCTTTTGGTTGTATGACGTCAGCAGAGAGTGGAGTCGTTTACGTCACCATGAGGTACACCCTCGGGGGAGCTAACTTGATTTTGGGGATAATACTGGCTTTGTTGATTAAGAAAAAATTAAATCTATCCAGTCTGATGGTAAAAGAGTACAGTAGTTGAAGTGAATAATAAGTTTTTTAGGTGAAAAGTAACAGATTGGCTTTGCTGACTTTGACATTGACTTTTTTGCTGGACTTGGTACCCCATATCCTCAGCTCCGTTCTCTATGCGGTGAGAGAAATAATAATATCATTAAAGTTAAAAATGAAAATTGTTACGAAATTCTCTTGAGGTGGACTTCTGAAAATTTCGGAATTTTTAAAAATGGAAATTTCAGACTTATTCTAAAAAATTTCGTTTTGGAAAATTCCAAAAATTTCTATTAAATTCTTAAATGTTAAAAAATTTCTCACAAGACTTTAGGAATCTGAAAATTTTCAGTCTTGAAGATTTTGGAACATTTTAAAAGTTTTTCGAAATTTTAATATAAATCGATAATAATCGTTTTTAGGCATTAAATGAGAATTTGACAGTTTATATCGGGCCTTATTCTACCGTATTCAGTGCCCTCGAAAGTCTGCTTTGTGGAGTTATCTACTTAAAGACGTTTTCGAACATGTCAAAAAAAATAAAACAAACAAAAACAAATTCGAAATCCGGAAATTTGAAGATGTCAATTAATTTCAGAATCGGCCATAATCTTGTTCGTATTGAATAAAATGAAATAAATTACTGTAGTAATTAAACTTTGTAAATATGACGAAATAAATTGTAATTTAAACCAAAATAAAAATCCTCCTGAATTTCAGGTTTTATAATTTTAACTGACTTCTGAAATGAAATATAAAGTGAATTTTTTGAAAATACCGAAAAAGTATTAAATCTCATTGAATTTTGAAGAATCTTCAGTTTAGGAATTTTTAGAATCAGTATAACTACACATAAAAACATTATTTTTGGCTCAGTAACAATTGCGAAATGACAAATATAACATAATCGTCATATTTTTTATAAATATTTAAATTTTGGAATGGAAATTACAACATAATAGTGACGGTTTCTATTTGTTACTGTACTGAAAGTTACGTTTTTGTATGTACCATAACAGAACAAACTTTGCATCAGTATTCAGATTTCATATAAATAAAGCTCTTTGGAAAATTCATCTTCATAGATTTACAAGGTCTTCTGTTATCTGAAATACCACAGAAATAAAATTTTCTAAAAAATAAATATTGGAAAAATCTTACTCGGTTTCAAATTTTCATTTAATTAAAAAAATACATTATTGTTTTATAATAGTTAAAAAAAACTGATAAAATCCATTTTATAAATTTTGTAAAAATTATTTTATTTTTGATTCAAAATTTTGGAGGAATTTAACTGTTTACTGAAAATGAGATATATTTTTGAAGTTGCTTCTTTTCTAATCTTTGGTCTTGTTGAAAATTAAAACTTGAACAATTGAACTATTGTAAAAAATGGAGAGGCATAAAGTAATTATTCACCTATACTTAATCTACGCCACAGGATGTTGTTTTATTTTCAAAATGTTTCGGTAAAAGTTAAAATAATAAGCTCAAAGGAATTTGTAATCTGAAATAAAATATAATATAATAAGCTGTTTTTGTTTCCGTAATACATTAATAATACATGCACCTGGGAATCACGAATCGTTTTTAGATATTTATTCAAAACATACTTTTAGGCCTGTTGTGAGATAGATCAGGTTCAGTGAAAAACTGCTTATTTCTCTTTATTCCCAAAAAGTAATATATAAATTCTAACAAAGCACCAATAAAATAACGCAAATAATTAGATGCTGCTAGACATTAAAAACCGTGTGTTTTCCTATCGTCTCTTTCGAGATCTTTTGCGTCTTGTATCATTATTAAGATCTTTTTTGAATAGTAATTTTGATAGCTTCAATGCTGATCCAGAATAATGTTTAAAAATCAATCACTATTGCAGAACATTCGACAGACATATTAGGCGTTATCTAAAGTTTCAATGAAGCTATTAAAGCTGATTTTCACTTATCAGCTTGACATTTGAATTACCTAGAACTAAAATCAATAACTATCACCAAGGAAAGTTGATTTCCAAAATGTTAAAGTTTTACTTTATCTTCACCTTAACTTTGTGTTTCTACTTCAAGGCAGTGATTTCTACATGTCCAAATGGGACTTATGAAGTCATCTCTCTTGTGAATGCTAAATGGAACTGCTTACTGTATTACACAGAAGACACCGATTACTTCGCTCAGGCCGAACCTATTTGCAGGAAATACAACGGCTATCTCATCTCTATTACAAATGGATTTGACAATGAATACGTTTCCCGTAAGAATTTTTCCAAATAATTGTAAATTAATCGATCTGTTACAGAATTGGCATCTGCTATTTTCGGAAACGCCCGAGCATGGATAGGAGTGAGTAAGCTGATGGGAGATACATGGCGAAATGTCGACGATGGGAGCAATACTGTCTTTTTCAATTGGGCTCCTAATGAACCTAATCCAAATGACGACAATATTTGCGCTTCTATCGATAGCCAAGGATATTGGTATGCTGAACCATGTGACGCTTATCATCATTTCATTTGTGGAGTACCTGAAGACAGTCAGACAACTAGCACTACATCTCCATCGACAACGATGTCTAGTCAATATCTGCCTTGCAAGAGTTTCATTTCCTTCTCCGCGGATATTTCTCAGGTCCTTTCTGCGCAAGCATTCCAGAATCAACTGAGTTTCATTGCCGGTGCCCTCAATCAAATAAATCATCCAGAAATGATAGATTATAACATCGGACCAAATGTAGTTGTTCCATGGATGAGTGATATTTCTCTTCATGAAATTCAGAACCAAGTTATTGGAACTAAAAAAGATAATTCTATATCATATCGTTTGAGACCGATTCTTGGAGGAATATTGAGTGCCATTGAGAATATTACACCAACTTCGACTCCAATTGGATCAATTGTATTTGTCACAGACACGACGACTGCTGGAAGCATCGATGGAGCTGATCTGTATGCCACGATGCTAAAGAATCGAGGAGTCAAATTAACGTTTATTTTGATGGGACCGAATGTCGACCAAAACAAATTAACCAATTTAACGACTAATTTCGTCACTTGGACAGACTTGACTAAACCGCAACCGGATAACTGGGATCCGCTCTCTGCATTTGCTTGTAAGTTTTCCCTATTATCTTAACAAATTGATTTATTTCTTAGGTCCTGGAAGTTCAACGCAATCAACTCAGTCCACTCCGATGCAGACGACATCTCGACCTTCACAAATGACAACTTCTGCAGCAAATGGCACTGTTATGCCAGCTTTTATTTGCAGATCATATATTCAGTTTTCGTATGATGTATCTACGAAGTTGTCAACTGATGAATTCGCAGCTATGAAACAATTCTTGCTGAATTCATTCTTACAGCAGGTGTTCCCCATAGATATCCAACCAGCTATGTTCTCTTCGTATTCTACATTAAACTTCCCAATTCAAAGACTGGAAAATGTTAGTGTCATCATATCTTATATTTCCCAATATATGCAACAGGGTAGTAGTGTAGATTCCGATATTACAGTGTATGTTGTTTTAAATCACTTCTTTAGGAAAAGTTTAATTTCAGACCACTTAGTTATTTTTCCACCCAGGGAGCAATGAACAACACTGATGGATTACCTGTGAACACTGTTATCTACGCCGGAACAAGTCTGCATACTTCTAAGATTTCTAAAGCTCAAACCTACGTGAACCAGTTGACAGCTAACGGAAATACCGTTACTGTAGTCCTGGTTGATTCCAATATCGACCAAACGAATTATAAAATGGTTACGGGATTGAACATTGTCGTCTGGTCTGATCCTGCAACGACGATTGCCAATATCGAAGCTAAGATGAATTGCAATGGAGGTATGAACTCATTTCCCTTTTCTCCACTATTTAAACCATCAAAATTAACAGACAAAAGAACATGAGAACTTCAAGTTCTGCCAGTATGAAACCACCTCCGCAGACGAATCGACAGAATTTCTTCTATAGACACTCCACATCAACCGACAAAAAGCAATTTCTTAAATAAAAGGGAATATTATATAAAAATAAATCCAGATTTACTTTTTATCAGCTGAAAATATTGGAATATGCTTCTGACGACCCAGAAACCTTTCAAATCTCAATTGAGAATTAAATCACGAATTGTCTAAGAAAGTAGCTTTTACTGTAATCTGTGCCATTGTAAGTTGATAGACTGTACTCATTGAAAGACTCGAAACCAACTACATTACTATCTTAAAGTTGTTTACAGTAACTCTGAGATGTGTTTTCGCCATGTATAAGTCCAGGATAATCAAATGTTCTTTGTTTTTTAGACACAAACTTACATGTTCTCCAAAAACATCATTGTATCTCATTAAAGTACAATAAGATGCTGTAGTCTTTATTTTAACTTCTGAAATTGATTTTTCCTTAGCGAAAGAATAACGGATGAAGATAATTTTTCTCAGAGGGAGTTGACAATATTTGTCGGACTGCTCTATCGACGATATCTGTATTTTTATTATCCATAATAGTTCTCATAGCATTTGATTACCAACAGATATTAATATTCTTGATTACTAACTTCTTACTTTGTATCCATCAAAGCACTTTTTTCATCGAACAAGTTCCATTTGCTCGCCGGAGTTTTTGCAAAGCACGATAAATGAGATAATACCGAAGTTTCGGTGTATTCGAATCAAATTAAAATTCTGAATTTTGAAATAAACCTTTGAATCTAGAATACCTTAAAAAATGTGAAATGCACTTTGATATACTCACTGGCTATAGAGCAAATAACATATTTTTTTCAATCCCACACATAAAGGTGTACAATCTCTGGTCCTCCAGCATCCTTATGCAAATATTTGATGAACTTAGTTTGATCTCATGAGGATGAAGAGGAGGCAATGTTGGTTTCAAACGATTCTAGTTAGAAAAAAATGATACAACAAAGTAATGGGAATCAGAAATAAGCATCCATTGTCGTAGGCGGCTTGTTGGATAATTTTCTTTATTTGGACTTTGGGCTAAGGCAACTAAATTTCACAAAAGTGGATAAGACAAAAAACATTAATATTTGCTTTGGGAAAAAGAAATCATTCTTCCTAACAGAAGTGATTGTAAATTACTTAATTTCAGACATATCCAACATTATCCACATTCATACTGTTGTATCAAAGATCACTTTTTAATTGCGAAAAGAAGTATCTTCGATGAAATAACCGATACCAAATTTCTGACCCATGACATGCACTCAAATTAGAATTTTTTAGAAAACAATTATCCGATATAGATTTTCTAAAACATTCATCAAAAACTATTTTCCGCTCAATTATCCCTATTTATTTACTTTGAATATTGTTTTCCACGAAACGTTTTATAAATTCCCTTCTATGAGAAATAACAGAATTCAAAAATTAAAAATCATCAACTGTCTTGTTTTGAAGCTTTCAAATTCAGGACCAAAGATCTGGTCTTCATTCTTAAACTTTACTATTTTTAGATCATAGGATAGATTGCTGTAATTATAGGTTTTATAAATACTTTGTTAAAGAAAAATTAAGGATTAAATTACTAAACTTTTATGCATATTATAATATTTACAAAGTTATTTTTAAATGATTTATCGATTACGGTAGTTTAGAATTAAACTATTACTGAACATTAATAAGGGATATTCATAGTAATTTTTGATTCTAATGAGTCGAACAATAACTGAAAGAATAAACAGCTTATTATGAAATCTGGGAAATCAAAATATGTTTAACGTTGTTTCAATAATCCTTTGAAAAAAATTGCAATGATATTAAGCAAATAAATTGATGTTTGTAATGTCTGTAAATGCGTATTTTGTATCGAATGTGCTTAAAAATGGTTCCTGCATTTTTCTGTTTTATTACTCCTTATTTATTCACCTGCAGGTAATTACTCTGGACGGTGAAATTTGGCACTAAAAATAAACTAAATATATAAAAATAACGATAAATAATTAATTTTATGTTTATAAACACAAATAATTACATAAGTAGTTTAATTAAGATGTTCGTTTTATTTTGTACCTTAGAGATCTCAGAGTGTAAACAGATGCACAGAATTGAACAGTAAACAAATAATGCTGATCTCTGGTGAAACACCAAATACACTCATTATCCTTAATTTCAACCATCTTAAATAACTGAAAATTTACGTAGACAGTTTGTCAAAAAACAATGATTAAATAGTTGATTAATTCTCATTTATTAATTAATCAACGATCGAAAAGTTTATCTGCAATAGACAAGAAAGATAATATCGATAAATGACAGATTCTGGAGTTCTATTATGGGAACAATATCAATTAACTCACCATAAAATTTAAGAGGGTAAATAAATCCCGGCAAAAGTAAGCATTATTCATAAAATTTGCAAAGAAGTTAAAATTACAGTAAAATTTACTAGAATTACAAAAATAGACACAATATTAAAAACAAGATGAAGTATTTAATCATTCACTAATAACTTCAAGATTCGTCTATCACTGAAAGAATAGGACTCCTAACGCTCATTTCTTAAATCACATTATCAACCAATGATTCTTGATTTATCTTCTTTCAATAATTAACTTTAATTCTAAATTGATCACTTTTATAATTTGATCCAACTCCGATACTTATTATTATTCTTCTCAAAACTATAAAATAGATATCCCTTTTCATGCACTTGATTTTAGTTTTTCTTATTCCAGATTTTGGAGTTAAAGTTTCATATTTGAATTCGTTAAAATCCTAAATTTACAAAACAAACTTGCTCCATCATCTGAAAGTCAAGATTCCGAAAAATAATACATCTATGAATATTCTGATTATCGAAATAATTCGAGATCATTTGCAGAAATAAATTTCCAAACTTTTATGTAAATTAAAAACCCTAAAACAACTACATCTGTAAACTAAAATATATTTGAACGGATTGTGGGACTCGATTTTTAACAATAATTATCAAAATTAAAAAATATAAAATAAAAAATTTCGGAAAAAAAAGCGATTTATGACGACCGCCTCATTTGTGGGTGGTAAATTGATGAATAATTGTTCCTATTGTGGGAATCGAAAAATTTTAATCCTTATCATCAGGTGCTTAAATATTAAAACATTTTTTAACCTTTTCCGGAAACCAAAATATAGCAGGCGTGGTCATAACAGATTCTTAACAATAGGGAAATTTAGTATAAATAGGAATCCTGGATCTGGACAAGGAATCATTCGGGATCGGGAATAATCTCAGCATGTTGGGGAGAACTTCCATTGTTATTCTCTGCTATTTGGCATTGGCAGAAGGAGTGAATAATTGTGAGAACACTGCTGGCACAGCCATTGCGTGTGATGGGCCATTCTGTCAGAGCTTGACTGACGGAACATTAACACCAGCAGCCACCGTTTGCAATAACGAGCTGTCGGATGAGGACTGTAGACTTCTCTTCCCTTGTAATAGCGCTGTTACGCTTCCTGGAGGTAAAATATGTGACCCAACTGCTGCATCTCCAACAACTACTCCCCCAATACCGGCTAATGATTGGCCCTTTGTGAGAGCTGTTAGTTGCACCAGATCGACAGTCAGAGATCTTGCTCTACAATGTAAGGTCTGTGTTAACCTTCCTCTCTGTAAATAGTATTTCAGGTGCTAGACAATGCGGTCTCTGTTGTGAGACTGCAAGCTACGATTGCGAAGATGATGATAACTCCCCAATTAACTGCGAATTAAATAGAAATAAATGCACAAATAGCAACTGGACTAACATCATGGCTACGTACTGCCCTCTGACTTGTGGATTGTGCAGTTCTGGAACATGCACTGATCTCAATTCTGGATGTAACTCGATGACAGCCCTGTGTAGACACGTCGATTGGATAACTTATATGACCACCAATTGCGCGAGAACATGTGGAACTTGTTCATCGTCAACAGCCACTACCACTAGTTCCAGTTGCTCCAACATCGCTTCGAATTGTGCTGTGAATGCTAATCTCTGTACTAATTCAGTCTACAGACCCTTGATGTTGCAGCAATGCTGTGCCACATGCAGTGGAACATCTGTAGTCTCCTCCTGCACTGACTCATCGACATCTTGCTCCAACTGGGTCAGAAATGGCTTCTGTTCCAACACCTTCTACACAACTGCTCAGAAACGGCAATATTGTGCGAGATCTTGCAACCTCTGTTGAGATGACTCCTGAAGACGACCGACCCAATGATCACTTTTTTCCTTATGAGTTAATTTAAAGAGCCGAGTTCCGTTAGAAGAAAAGACTCTTCGTTTTTTGAGATCAAACAATTCGAATGGACGGCGAATTTGTTTGATGCAGACGGATTTGGATGATTGAATAAAGTTGGATCAAAAAAACTCTTTATTTTCCACACGATGAATTTAGTAAGTAAATCTATCAATGCCGCAAAAAGAATTCGTTCCTACACTCGTAGTTGAAGTCACCGATTTAACTGTGGTGAAGAAACGGATGAAAGTCGAAAATCCTCTCAATAGAGACGATCAGATTTTTCGGTTTTTTAGAAGTTTAGAACCTAGAACATAAAGATATATCTTTTCTCTATATCCTAAATACACTTCCTCTCTGTATATACTGTGCTGCTGGAGAGTCTTATTGGACTGAACATGTTTATAACTTGATTTGCGTTTCTCCTTTCAATGGGATATTTATTTTAATTTTACCTGTTCTATAGATGTTTTAAAAATTGAACAATATCGTGAAGGATTCCAGGATTAAAATCTCTTGCAAGATTTTAATTATCTGGAATAAACCTTTACTTTGTCATTGATTCCATAGATTTTCATGACTAAAGTAGGAACATACATGAATACAGTAACCAACGCCTCGAGGGAAGTGGCTACTGTAATGTAGCCAGCAGTTCTTGCGTGTTCCATTTTCTTAAAATAATAAAAACAAAAAAAATCACTAAATATATCCTCGAAGAAGAAATCTAATTTTCTTTTCACGGTGGTCGTTCCGCGACCGTGCAATATTCAAGAGAGATGATTACTGTTTGGATAAACTAGTCTTCAAATTCGCCAATCCTCGGGATATTTCCCTTTGGGACCAACATTATACAGACTTGCATTCGAATGCATAGGTGTACGATCCAACTCTTTATGCTCAAAAAAAAGATTACGAAATACAATAAGCAACTCTAAAAATTTCAAAAAACAAAAAATTCTATCGAGCTTTTCGCAACAGGAATCATCTTTCGTTCTATCTCAGAACTGTAATTTTACCAAGGGGAAAATTTTCTGGTACTCAAGTACTTCTGAAGTTGAGGAACAGCATGGACTTTTTTGGAATATTCCAGAAGTTCAGGATAATCTTTAATGTAGTGAGGAACTTGATAGTTAAGACTGTCGATGTATTCTGCGGCGAGGAAATCGACCCAAGTTAGTCCAGAATCCGCAAAGAAACCGGACTTGGATGACTTCAGGAGCTTGATCAATGTCGGACAGTATTTACGAATGTTGACTTCGAGAATTTCTTTTTGAAGTTTTACCTATTTTTAACTTTTAAATTATTTATTTTAAAAAATCTTACTTTGTCTCCTTCTTTTTTGTATATGTCAAAAAGTACATACTGTAAGGAGCTATTCATGAAATCCCTCACGTAGTCCCCGATGGCTTCGACTTTGGCGATTTCGACATCTCCTTGACCGGCTAAGTTGAATCTCTTGGCTAAGAAATGGTATATAGCCATGCTTTGACCGATTTTCTCTTTTCCATCAATCGTCAAAATCGGCACAGTCCCGAATAAAGTCTCTGGTTTCAGTTTTGCCCATTCTTCGCTCGTCAATTGTTCGTCTTCAAATTCTTGACCTGCATAGTGAAAAATAAGTTTAGCAATTTCGCCGAGATAACGAAAAGCAAAATATTGGAGTTTGTAAGTCATTGTAACACCAGCTTTGGAAAAAACGAAAAACGTTTATTCACAATGAGAAAATGAGGTGAAGATGGGAATTTTTAAATTACTAAGAGAGAAAGTAGAAAGTAGAATGACTAAAGTTCGTGAAGTTTCTAATCATCTTTTTTCCAAAAGTAAAGGTTCTTTAATTTTCGAATTTTTGTATCGGAATTAATAAATAATGTTTTTCACAAATATAAATATCAATATTAAAATAAAAATCGTAATAAATTTTGCAATTTACAATATTCTGGAGTATTATCCAATATTTTCTAATTGAAATTGATTTTTAAAATAACAATTTTTGAAGAAAAATTTCTATATTTTTCCTTTTATATATTATAAATAATGATGTAATTTAATTATTAAATCTAATTTTTTAAGTTCTAATTTTATGAAATAAAAAAATTGAAGTTTTGTGAAAAACCAAAGATTGATTAGGATTAAATTGATAACAGAATAAAATTACCAACAAAGTCTAAAATTGTAAACTTGATTTTTTTATATAGAATTATCCTTTTTATTTCAATAGCTGTTATTTTTATAGAATTCAAAATGTGAAATTGCGTTCTACATATATCTATGAATCATTCACGTGGAAAATAGGTCAAAAGTATCAGACCTTAAGTTTTCAATTAGACTTAAGAGCATATCACAGAGAATTGTCAAAGTCAACCCATTAACACGAAAGGTCGTACCGGCAAATTATAATATATTTCAAAAGCAGTGGCAAAACAATTTCTGTATTTAGCCGATTAAATAATAAGTTGGGAAAAATCCAAAGGAATTTTCAACAAACTGATCTGCATATAATTTCGCATACTGTCTTGTTGTCATATTGAGATATTTTTTACTGATTAGAATATCAATAAATAAAAAGCAATATAAAATAAATCAAGCTTTATTTTCCTCAAGCCATTTTACACTACTATTTTGAGCCTTTTGAAAAAATTTTCCTTTCAAGAATGAAGAAAAAAATTTAATCTGTCCAAATGGAATCGTGCAATTAATGTCGTTTTATATCATTCATCAGATTTGATTTCTTGATTTCCAAAATCTAAGAAATAGTTTAATATAAATGCTATCGAGATATATACTCAAAATGCTGTAATATAATCGACAGTTAGCAGAATTGAACGGTTCAGACACCAAAAAGTAATAAATAATTTTTTTATTATAATAAATAAAGTGATATTTTCCTAAAACTCTTATAAATTCAGTTATTGAGATTTTATGTCTTGATACCAAAATGCTTTTCTACAAACAACTCAACTAAATCTTGAAGTTTTGTATACCATTTGATTTAGTATTTCAAAGGTTGCAAACTGCTGCAATTATCACGTAGGCGAAAACAAACTACCAGTTCTCAAATGAAGTACGTTCCACCCAATCAACCAACGTTGTGGGAGACGCGATCAAAGTGCACAAAAGTCAGTCTTTTCCTTTATTCGTAACTTAATCAGTCTTGGTCAAACCTAATCTGGATCAGGACCTTTCCTCAACTTTTTCTAATAATCAATATACGAATAAAGCATATGCTGATATCATAAATGCAATAAAATCCTACAATCTTCTGCTCGATAATGAAATCCCGGAAAGACTGTTTACCACAAACTGTAACATTCCCTTTTTAATACAGTTACAGATATTCTATATGTGTTAAAATTGTTAAGAAGCAAACTACGAATTATTTTAAAACTTTAACTTATTGTTCATTTCAGTGTAATTCTTACCAGAGATCAAAGTCTAATTTTATCAAATCGTCCTCGTTCAGCAAATTCGCCGTCCATTCGAATTGCTCAATCTCAAAAAACGAATAGTGTTGTCGCCCAACAGTATTCAGCTCGTTAAACTACACTACAGGGAAAGAGGGTGATCATTGGGTCGGTCGTCTTCAGGAGTCATCTCAACAGAGGCTGCAAGATCTTGCACAATATTGCCGTTTCTGAGTAGTTGTGTAGAAAGTACTGGAACAGAAGCCATTGCTGACCCAGTTGGAGCAGGATGTCGATGAGTCAGTGCAGGAGGAGACTGCAGATGTTCCACTGCATGTGGCACAGCATTGCTGCAACATCAAGGATCTGTAGACTGAATTGGTACAGAGACCAGCATTCGCAGCGCAGTTAGAGGCAATGTTGGAGCAGCTAGAACTAGTGGTAGTGGCTGTTGATGATGTTGAACAAGTTCCGCATGTTCTTGCACAGTTAGTAGTCATATAACTTATCCAGTCGACATTTTTGCACAAGGCTGTCATCGTGCTACATCCAGAATTAAGATCAGTACATGTTCCAGAAGTGCAAAGGCCGCAAGTCTGGGGACAGTACGTAGCCATAATGTTAGTCCAATTAGAAACCGTGCACTTGTTTCTATTCAATTCGCAGTCAATAGGAGAATCATCATCATCTTCACAACTGTAAGCTGCGGTTTCACAGCACATAGCACATTGTCTGGCACCTGAAAAGTTATTGAAGCAGAGAAATCTTAATACAGATCTTACATTGAAGGGCTGTATCTCTCAATTCTGGTCTGCTACATCCGGGAGCTCGCACCATGGGCAAATTTGCTGGGGGTGAGAGAGTAAGAACATCTCCAGTAACGGCGGTGTATCCTGGACTACAAATTTGACCGGCAGTATTAGCAGTACCAGCAGGATTACCAGTAACACCAGTAGTCGTTATCAATGCTCCATATGCATAACCTGTACACGGGAAGATACGTTGGCAATCTGCATCCGGCAGTTCGTTCTCGCAGACAGTAGCTGATGGTAGTAAAGCTCCTAGTCCAGTATTCAGATCCGTATTTTGACAGTAGAAACCTTCACATTCTACCAGATTTGTATTAGTAGCATCTGGACAGAAAGGCCCTGCTGCTTGCACTGCCGCAACATAGCATAGAAGAAATACGAAGATTTGCCCAAACATGGTGAGATTATTCCCGATCCCAAATGATACCTCTTCCATATTTCGGATCCCTATTTATACTAAATTCAATCATTGTTTCAAATCTCTTCTAACCACGCCTATCGTACTCTAAATCCGGGAATCTGCCACAAAAAATATCATGTGTTTGAACAACGGCGGATAAACATATGAATTCTTTCAATCTCCATGAAAAGGGAAATTATCAAATTGCCACACCTCAATCGGTAAGTTACTGTAGCTTTTTCGTTTTCCATTTTTCTAAATTTCTGCTCTCTTATCGTATTCTATAATTTGAAACGCTGATATTTAGAATTGATTTTTAAAACCCAACGAAATGTTTTTATCCATATATTTTGTATTTTCTGTAAGCATCTTAATAATTCATCTTTGAATGGAGTTTCCAATGATAGTGAAATCCGAAATACTTCTGAAATGAACGGCTCTTCAAGATCTTTCTTATTAGAT
>SWDT01000150.1:0-24340 GCA_009193035.1 Halicephalobus mephisto
TCTTTTAAAATATGATTTCTTGATATCATTCTCAGAACTTTGTTATAAATTCATCCTAACTATAAAGATGAATCTAGCAGGATCTATATCGAAAGTCATGTCCATATAGCAAAAACAAAGAATATCATTATAAAATTACTCACCACGATCACTTTGTCCATATGCTTCAATCCAATTTCAGATAAAGTACTATCTAATTTGAATCCAAAAATTTCGTCTCCATTGAAGAAAAATAATTGTTGATCTTCGTTGTCAATTTCCCATTGCGAATGAATCTTTTCCTTCAGTTGCCTCAACGTGGTCTAAAATAAATTGCGATTAATAATTAATTATTCTACATAAAAATACCCCATCGGCGAATTTCGACTCAAATTCATTGTGGCAAACTCCTTCGTTATCGTGCAAAACGATGAGCAATTGCATTACGAAAATCTAAAATATAAGCGCATATTATAAAATGCTAGAAGAAAATATTAACAATGTTAATTAATAAATTCCACGTAGTTATATATCAAATTGGAACAAGGGTTGAAAGGGACAGCTATGAACACAGGGAAATACAAAAAAGTCTGCTAGATAAAAGTGGAAACAAATTGAGACATAACGCCAAAAAAACGGGCTACTTTGAATGTGTAAATGAAAAGAGAACTAACTGGGACAAAGATGGTCTATGCCACATTTCACCCAAAATGGCGAATCTTGAGATTTCTCTTTTTTTAATGTTAGATTTATTCAAATCTTATTTTCAGTGATTTTTAATATTTTTTACAATACATAAAGCATTTAGAAACCGAAAAGACTCACTTTCCACATCAGTATTATTATAATTGTTTTAATTGAGTCATAATGCATTATATGAATATTTTAAAAAGAATTTCATGAATCTATCAATTGCCATAATTGAAATAAGGTAATGAATAGTAGTTCCAAACAGTTGGTCATTTTATCTAATGTTTGTTAGTGATATAGGAGGATATAACTAAAATAGTTGAGTTCATGGCTATATATTTTGAGCTTTTTTCAAGCTTCCGATTCAAACCTAAGCATAATTCATTAGCAGTCAATCAAGTTCTGTCACTAGAGACATGATTTTTAACCTAAACTCCTAAACTGATATATGAAATTTTATTGCCATGCATTCATCATTTTGTAGGCATAAAGATCGGAGTTAAACCGGAAACGGTCTAGACAAAATACCCAAAGCTCCGCCCAGTCAGCCGACGCCTGTGAAGTGAGACTAAAGTGTTAGAGTCAGTTTTTGAGAAAATTCAACTCCAACCTGATCCGAGTTTGATTTCGGTCAAACGAGGACCTTTCCTCTCTTTGTTCTATGCTTATGTTAAGATAAACAAGCTTAATTGCTAATGGTAGGAACAAACAATTTTCCATATAATCAAGGGGCTCCCAAGATGTCACTCCATCGACATCCCTCGTATAACAACACCCTCGTACTACATACTTTACTACAGTAATAATTCAAAACTGAATAAAGATATTTTAAGGAACTAACCTGAAGAACAAAATCGCTTTATAGAATGATTTACCATTTTTTAATTACAGATTTAGATTAAAGGAAAACATCTGATAGAAGTTGAAATTGTTAGTTAGTGAAAATAAAAATTTATTCGGAAATTTTGAACCTTTGAATTTCCTTTTAAAAAGTTTAGGTTTGTTCATTGAAGTCAAACAGATTTTAATAAATTTTTACAAATTTCCCGGAAGTTTCAGAACCTTTTAATGGATTCTGAAAATTTACATAGAATTATAATGAGTTACAGATTTTCCCTTGTATTGTAGAATCTTCTAAGAATTCCAATTTATAAAAAGTTAAACCCCAAGCTCCAAATTTAAGTTCTTCGACTATAACAAAGATTCTGAATTCAATTATTCAGGAAATGTACTTTTTATATAGAGATAACTCTTAAAAAACATTTCTGGAAATTTATTTAGAATTCATTACGAGAAATAAATAGTACATAATAATGTGTGTCAAAGTCATAGATGAAGAAAGAAATCATGTTTTAGCAAAAGATGACTTCGTAATCAGCATGCTTACAGGTAAAGGTGCTCGTAGGGTCGTCGAAAGCATAACTGTAGGCTGTAGGACAACGGTCCTTGAAAAACCTGGAGTAATTCGTCGGTCCACAAGTTTGAGGGGAATTATTAGGGCCAGTGCAGCAATACTGATTCTGACCGAAAGCTGTGCAAGCACTGAGGCATTCTACAGTATGTCCGTTTCGGTCACGACGGAGTTCATTGGGGCATTCGCCGATAATATTGGTGTTGCATCTGCCGATGGTCCTACAGTCTCCTTCTCCGTGATAAGCCTTAATTTGGACCTGAACATTGAAACCGTCAACAAGGCTGACGTCGTAGAAATCGAGGTCGTTCCATTGTCCGAGACCAAATTCGGCCAACGTTACTCCAGTTTCGCCCCATCTCCTGGAATGTTTTATGCTTATATTTACTAGGATTCCTATATAATTCTTGAATATAGTGGGATTTTGGGAACTTTTCAGAGTTCCTCAGAAATTGCCAGAATCTTATGGAATCTCTTAAAATTTAATGGAAAGTTCCGAAGCTTCAAATTCTAGAAGATTCTGGAAATTCGTGTTCATCCCGTAACAACACCAATTTTTAGTTTTTGGGATACTTTCATTGGTTACAGTGTGACTCACCCATCGCAGTGTTCAGAGTTCCCACAACCCCCAGTTTCACAGTTAAAGTTCCCGTCACAGCCGGTTCTGGCCCACACTCTGCCTCCAGTCCAGTTGTCCGGTACCCCGACGTCGATGTACTGTCCTGAATTCAGAGTTGCTCCTCCCCCGTTCGGAGTTCCAGAAGCTCCTTGCCACCCTGGCCAGACTGTGAAGGGACAGTTATTTGTCATTCTGATGTTACGGGCTAAATAATGGAATAGGTTACTGTAAGGGGTTTATGTAAACTCACCTTCACTAAAGTCAGTGACTCCGAGGAGAAAAACGAGAGAAATCAGATTCAGCTTCATTTTTGGTAATTGAAGAAGACTGGTGAAGTTGAGATTTTCAGATGGCTTTTTATATTAGATTTATCGAGGAAGAATAAGAACTCACGTTAGTTATCAATTACCAACAGCGTGGTTCTTTAAGAGAAAAATAGTGAACACTGATTAGCCTGCACCTTATCAGAACTGATTTTCTCTAATACTTACAAATTACGTGGGTTTTTAGCCGGAAATTCCCTATCGAAATAGTAATCTTGTTTTCAATGTTTTGTGAATTTCGTAAACACTTCTAGAACCATTCAGAATTCAACAGAGTTCTAAGTTTTGAAGAAATTCATGAAAGTTTTTTGAAATCAAGTAGGTTTCTAAATCCATCAATTTCAAAGATTCATCCCCGAGATTTCAGCTAGATTTTGGAAGATTCCGAAAGCCATTCAAAAAGAATTGTATAAAATGGTAAATTGATTTAGATGAGCTTTATGCAACTCTAAACACTCTCCTTCAAGATTTTGATTTCATATGTGACTGATCTCTAAAATCTCAGTTAATTAGAAAAATATCGAACTGCTGAATTTTGATTCCAAGAGGAAAATACCTAACAGCTACTAACGCTATTCTCATTGATATCTGAATTGAAACGAAATCACAGAATGCCAGAGAATTTTAATAACTTTAAGAAAATGAATTGAAATATAACGCCAAGAAAAATCTCTACCATCGTAAGAAATTTCCATCGCTGTATTAACTACTGCCTAAATATTCCATTATTTCAAAAAAGAAGCCAGGAGCACTGGAGATTCCCAGGACGTCTCCGATCCAAGTACTAATCGAGCCCTAGGGCGTTTCACTGGCCAGATCGGACGGGATGGCGTGCTCTCACCCTGGTTTGACCCCTAGCGGAACTCCCACCCCTCTCATTCGATCAGCTTTCTTTCTTTGTAATTGAAGAAAAAGTTAATTGGAACAGAACGCCAACAATTATAATATTCATTTTCTCTAAAAAATCCTTTTGATTGTCTGTTTTTCATTTCCAAACTTATTTCATTTTTTCCAAAGCTTAACTTTTATTTTTGGAAAATTAATAATTTTTTTCATTTAGCCGTATCGGATAACAAATTTTGGAAATTCATTGAAAGAAAAAACTAACATTGAAATACTCTAAATTTTGAATTTGCCGTTTTATGAATCAACTTTTTCTCCAAGTATAAAAAACAACTTTCTTGGCTCTTGTGGTATTTTTCTAACAAAAAGTATCTGAAAATCTCCGTTATGTGAGGTTCTCCTTTATATAAAAAACCCTGAATGAAAGAAAATTGAGTATTCGATTTGGATTCCTGATACCAAATGGGATTCTACTTTATCCTTTGAAAACAAGTTATTTTTTATCCTTATTGTCTTTTGCTTGACTGATTAACTAAATCCGCTTAATTTCACTCAAACTTCTTTCAGTGATCTTCGATTTTATTTTTAACTTATATGATCCTCTTATTCCTTGACTACCTTCTTTATTTTCAAGTAGTTTCAGATAACAAAAAAGATAAAAATAAGAAATCAAACTTAAAGAGTATTCTATAATTGTTTCGAAATAGTTGTTCTTTGAACAATCGTATTTAGTCATCAAATTAATTTTACTTGTTAAATTCGAAAAAACTCGACAATCGGCTACCAAAAAACCAAATAAAACCGTTCCTGATCATTTGCCTTTTCCAAACACGTTCCAAGCAGAAAATTTTGTGCATAATTTGTGTCTATCGCGACGGAGATCACGCTACCTCGGTCTGTCCATCCCTATCTAACTGCAGATTCATTCATTTCTGTCGAGTTGACTCAGTAAAAAGGTATTATTTTGTCATAATCATGGATCCTACTACTGTTATCCAAGATACAGAATTTACTATTGGTGATATTTTAAAATCCTTAGAAGAAAACTGTCCAGAATTCCAAGAATTCGTGAAAGTCGGTGTTAAAGTGACTAGCGTATGTGGTATTTCATTCAATTTGTGTTTATTTTGTCAATTTTCAGTATTCATCGGAGACGGTGTCTGAGAACAAGGGACATGGATCGATAGTCCGGAAACTAACGCTTAATCTGTCATCTGGAGATAAATTCTCTGTTGCCCTCAAGATCCCTACGATAGCTTTCTTTATCAAAATAGCTAAGGAAAAAAATATGGACCTCAAACCTATTGTAGAGCCAGCAGAGAAGATGCTTTCAACGCTCCATGGAAGGGAATGCCAGTTCTTCGATAATATCGCTGGTCTCTTCGATAGAATCAGACTTCCTAACGTCTACAAAACTCAAAAATGGATTCCTGGTGAGCAGCAAGGATGTATCTTGATGGAGGATTTGAGTCGACAAGGCACTGTACAGGAAAAAGGATACACTCTGACGAAGGAACAAGTTTTAGACGTTGTAAAAATACTTGCCAGATTCCATGTTCAAGCGTGGGAGACTGAAGATATTTGGAAGGGGAAATATCTCGGCGGGCAAGAAACATGGGCGGATATGTCGTCTATGTATTCCCAGTCACTAAAAGGAGTAGAGGAGATTATTGAAAGAAATTGCACTGAAGAGACTACAACGAAGCTGAAACGTTACATTGAAGTTTTCCAACCTGTCATAGCCAATCGAGATTTGCACATCTGGGCTTACAAAGATGCCCATGTGGAGTACAACGTTAAACCAGTAATCTGCCATGGAGATGTGTGGCTCTGTAATCTCTTTTGGCACAACGACTCTCCAAGTGAACTCCTTTCCTTCATCGACTGGCAGTTGTTTCATGAAGGATCTCCAGCAGTCGATCTTGCACGGCTCTTGATTCTCAATCTCGACGGTCCTGTACGAAAGGAGTTCGAGCAAACTATATTTGATTACTACATGGATTGCATAAAGTCGGAGCTCAAGGGAAAGGAAGCTCCATTTACAGTCGAGCAGTTGAGAAAGTGCTACAATGCCGTTTTCGTCACACAAGGAGCTGCATTCTTCTCGATAGTTGGGTTTGCATTCGAGGAGCCTAATGCTTCAAAAGAGAAACTCATTAACATGATCAAATTTGTCCTCGAAGATGTCTACACGCTTCTAACTGGGGAACTTGAGGCAATTTCAAACAAGTTTTCTCAAGCACCAAACACTGAATCTTAATGTATTTTAGATTTTTATCTGTAATTAGTTTACAGTTAATCAAATTGTTATTTTCTCAGAATAATCACTTATATCCTGACTATTGCCTATTCTTGATTTTAATCTGATTACTATTAATCATACCTAATATTTTACTATTTAATAAAGAAAATAAATGACTACATTTCATAAAACTTTATTTAGCAGTTTTCCTATTCTTGCAAATCTAGATAGTAATAATAATTGTTTAACCTTACATCGAAAATCCGCTATGATCATTTTAATAATTCAATTTCGAACTTCTGATTATGAGTTTTTAAGAATATAAAAATATAGTTGTTATAAAATTATATAACTTCTATCATATTCTCAGTAATGAAATAAGCGCAAGAATCTTCTGTTACCTCACAAGTTCCACGACAAAAATCTTAAATATACTGCACAAAAAGATTCATTAAAATTGCTCTGATATCTCGAATACACTATATTTAAAGTATTAATAAATTAAATCAAATGCGCTGATGTTACAATTGATGTATCGATACATAATATATCATATACATTTTTGTGTGTACATTGAGATCTCTCTCTGATACTGTATTAAGGTATATATGTAAGACTACACACAAAGATAGTTTCAATGTACCAGTGCATAAGTTGAGGATAATGTACAAGTGTATTATATCCAATGTACTGCTATATAAAATATAATATATCCGATACATCGAAGCTATTTCAATGTATTCATGCATTACGTACTATGTGTCTTCCTTTATGGATACGAATTTCATCGTTTTGAGAATTTTCAATTTTTTTGAAATCTATTATGAGGTAATTTAAAAATAATTTTTCATATTTCGAAATTAACTTTTTCCAAGATGTATATACTGCTCGAATTAGCACTTTGAGATCTATCAGAAACTGCTACTATTATAACTAATTTTTAAAGTGCTGATAAATTCTATTTGAGTTACGACATAATAATTCTTTGCAAAATGTAAATGTATGACTAAACTTTGTTTAAATTATGGGATGAAAATTCGTTGAAAAAAGTGAAAAATGAAATTCTAAAAAATCAAACACAAATAATTAATTAAAATTAATAAAAAAGTTTATTTTTTGATTTTGTACTTTGGCGAGTTTCGAATTAATGGCACGTTAAAGATGTTCATCACAAAAGGCGATATTGACACTTGATAAAAGTTGAGAAGGTTCGTCTTCAATGAAGTAATATACAAGGATATTGATGAATTTTAAGAACATCATAGAAAGGTATATCGTTGATAGTTGCACATTAAATATAATATTCATTCTTTGTGAAGTAATATACAGGGATATTGATGAACGTCGAAAATGTTCATCATTGAAGGTGATATTGACACTTGATAAAAGCTGAGAAGGTTCATCTTCAATGAAGTAATATACAAGGATATTGATGAATTTTAAGAACATCATAGAAAGGTATATCGTTGACAGTTGCACATTAAATGTAATATTCATTCTTTGTGAAGTAATATACAGGGATATTGATGAATTTCAACGATATCCACAATGAAAAATGACACTGATCAATTACATGTGCAATCCTCATTTTTGGAAGAATGATGTAAAAAAATGACTGAATTTTCAATTAATGAACTTCAAGGATGTTCACCACGAAAAGTGATGCCGCTGTCAGTTAAATGCTCATCAGAATCCTCATTTTTGGCGAAATAAGATACAAGAACATTATCTTTAATGAATTCCGAATAATTGTTGACGACTTTGTTGCCTAATTTTTCCTGATGAGATTCTGTATTTTGTCCCAACTTCCAATTAGAAGGAAAAATAATTCTAATTTTTGCAGTTTGTTTTTTATCAAAGTTTTCTAACTTCTGAAAAATAATATTTTAAAAGCAAATTAATTTGAAAATTCACTTTTGCAAAGTCTTCGATATCTGTTGGATGAATACCCTTATCGTTAAGTTTGATGACAACTGATTCGAGAAGGTTTGGATACGGTCGATCACACAGTAACCGAAACACGTCATTTTCGAAATTGCAATTACTGAGATCACGAAGACTAAAAAGTAATTAAAAGTAAATGTTTTAAAAAATCCGAATTAATAAATTGAAAAAAGTTTAAATAAATAAATTTTAAAAAATCCGAATTAATAAATTTAAAAAATAAAAACATACGTTAGATTTTTCATATGTTTAAAGCCATGCCAGATATCTGCCAGATCCACTGGTTCAGAAAAAGCTACATTGATTATACTGTAACTTTCACAATTCTTCAAAGCAGAAAAAACACGCATAAAATCGTCTTTTTCAATAGTCTGGGTTTCAAGACTAATCTGAAATAAAATTAATCTTATTATTTTAAAATTTTTTTGCAAGAAAATCTTATTTTAGAAATATAAAAATTGTAAGTTCTTACTGTTTTGAAAAGCAGTAACTAGTTTCTTTTTTTTCTACAGTAATTAAGCCTAAGAGAACGAGGACTATTAAGATCATAGGTTCCTACTGTAACAGCAAATAGTAAATGCTCCCATATCTACAGTAATTAAAACAGAGAAAGGGAATTCTATAGACATTGAAGATCAACTTAAATTCATTCAACAATTTATACGAAATTCTAAACACTATTTAAATTTCAATAAAATCACTTAACGATTCTTAATTAGTCCATCACTTTAATTGGAGTTTGGTACACAAAATTTCCTTTGAAAAAAGTTTCTTCCGTAAATGTAAAAATTGCACATTCCTACTGTAATAAAAAGTAGTAAATATTCTATTACTCATTTACAGTAATTGAAACAAAAAAAATAGACGCATTTTTGACTGAGCAATAACCGAACTTTTTTAACATCATTGATGGGCTTTCGAAATTGTAGTTGTCTAAGAAGTACCTAAGGTTTTATATAGTCCATCAAAAAAGTTGAATTTCGTCCTTTCTGCTCACATTACGGTAAATAAAAAAAACCAACTTCTCTGACATCTTCCAGAAACGGAATACAGTCAACCAAGTAGTTGGCTCGGGACTTATCGTGGACATAATAACGGAAAAAATAAAACTGAAGTTTACTCAGGATCCGAGTTAACTCATCTCGGATCTTTTCTGACGTCATCTGCGACCATTTGTAGGAAAATATTTTGTCATCTACAGTAACGTGAAGTCGAATGGAATTTTGACAAATAGAAACTTTTTTTATTTGCCATTTTCTACTGTTACTAAGACGATTGAAGTACTTATTCGTCATCGACAAAGACCTCCTGGCATCGATCGGAAGCATCATCATGATCGTTTCGTGGATATCCATTGGCAGATTTAAAAACTGATTTTTAAAATCAGAGAAATCATTTTTTTCAAAAACAATTAGTTTTCCCTTAGGGCAGTAGAACTTCTTCATTCCCACCATCTAAAATTAAACATGATTCTTTAGATAAGTTTAAAAAATACAATTTTATTCAATTTAAAAAAAAATTATTTCAATAAAATTATAAATATTTTAAACAAAATAAAATTGTGAATATTTTTATAAAAATAAAATTATAAATATTTTTATAAAAAAATAAAATTATAAATATTTTTATAAAAAAATAAAATTGTTAATTAATTTTTTAGAATGTAACAATTTTCAAATATTTTTCGTACAAGTTTCGAAAAATTTAATTTTCATCAATTGATAAAGAAAACTAAACCGAAAATCAAATAAACTTTCGCCAAATAATTTTCAAAAATGATAAATATAATGTATAAAATTTTTTCAAAGAAAATTTTAAAAAAATTGTTTTCAAAACATTCGAAACAGCAACAAAACCTTCAAAACTACAGTATTTACTAATAAAAGTTAATTTTTATATAAAAAATATGTTTTTTAAAATTTTTTTATATAAAAAATTATTTATTTTTTCAATAAAATTTAAATAAAAATATATTAATTTGACAGTAAAAACTCACTATTGGTGCCATCTTTGGCGCTGAATATAGTAAGTTATTTTTTTATTTCGAAAATAACGAATTAATTCATTTTTAAACAACAACGATAAAGATCAAAGAATTTCCCTCGGTGCGACACCGAATGACCGCGACATTTGCCACACAAATCGTGTAGTTTGTATTTTGTCCGAAATGCCATTTATCTTGATTTTCTTTCTCGCGTTTGACCAATCTCAAATAGTTTTCTCTGGTAATTCTTCTATTTGAAAAATAAAAATTAATGATGTTTTATTTTCAGATTAAATCGTCGTGATTTTCGTGATGTTGCGTCGACAATCCACTGCCAACATCAACAACTTGATCGCTGTTAATAGGTTTGTAGATTTCATATATGAAATTTTAGAATTTTTCTAGGGTGTCTTTCGCTCGATTTTCGTCCTATGAAGGCGACGATTACCAGTACATCCACAAAAGCGTCATCCCGACCTATCATTTCCAGAAGAGTTTGAGAAGACTGCCGATTCCGAAACTTGAAGATTCCGCTCGACGTTACTTGAACGCCGTCAAGGCCGTGGTTTCTGAAAATGAATTCAAAGAAGCCGAAGCTGTTATGAAAAGTTTTGTTTCCGGAGAAGGACCAGGTTTGGCCTTACTTTTTATATAACCATCTTTGTTTTTAAATTTCTAGATCTTCAAAAGGAACTCATTGCTCATGACAAAAGAAACAAACACACGAATTACGTTTCTGAACCTTGGTTTGACATGTACCTGAAGAGCCGTCTTCCATGTCCGGTCAACTTCAATCCGTTCATGATGTTCGCCCCGGAGAAGGACCCTAAGTACAATGATCAACTTTCTCGAGCTACCAATTTCGCCATATCGTGTGCCAGAATCAAACGGGCTCTGGACGCTGAAGTTCTTGCTCCTGAAGTCTTCCACTTGAATCCCAAGAAATCTGACACGGATCTATTCCGCAAAGTCTGCCGTCTTCTTCCGAGCAATGTCAGTTGGTTCGGTGCTGTAGCTTTCAAAGCTTTTCCTCTGGATATGAGTCAGTACAAGTCCCTCTTCGGTGGAAACCGCGTTCCTGCACGTGGGAAGGATATTCTTCATCATTGTCCGAATCCGAAGCACTTTCTAGCCATGTACAAGGGAGTTATTTACGCTGTTGATATTTTCGACGACAATGGGAAGATCCTGCCGCCGGAAACAATCCACGCTTCATTGGCTGAAATCCTGAAAACTGGCACGACCGCGGCTCAGAACGAATGTGTGGGTTCTTTGACGTCTTTGGAACGTGACACTTGGGCCGATATCCGTAATCAACTCCTATCCAATGATAAAAATCGTGTCTCAATGAAGTTGGTCGATGACGGGTTATTCTTACTGTGTCTGGACGAACTGAAAACGGATAATCATCAACGTCTTGTTCAAAGTCTTCTTTGTGGTGATGATGGTAGTAATCGATGGTTTGACAAATGTTTCCAATTGATCGTCGATGGAAATGGACAAGCTACAATTAATTTCGAACATTCTTGGGGAGACGGCGTGGCTGTTTTGAGACTTATGGAAGAATCCCTGCGAGACACCTCTACACATCACTTTGTTCAACCTAATCAACCAATCTCCGGTAATCCAAAATTCAAAAAACTAGAATGGGATTTGAACGAATCAATTAAGAACAATATTTCGAAAGCTCAAGTTGAACATGTGGATCGCTGTAAGGACCTACAATTTGCGACGATGGAATATTTCGATCTAACTCGTGAGAAAATTAAACAATATAAATTGTCCCCGGATTCGATTATGCAACTAGCCATCCAGATTGGTTTCCATAAAATCTACAAAGAATTTGTTCCAACTTATGAATCTTCAAGTACTGCTGCTTTCCTGAAAGGCCGGACTGAATGTATTCGATCCGCGACCATCGCCACAAGGGATGCAGTTTTGCAAATTGAAGGATCGAAAAAAGGAAATATTCAAGACACTATTCGAGCGTGTTCTGAAACCCACAGTAATCTTGTGAAAGAAGCTGCCTTAGGACAAGGATTCGATCGGCATTTACTAGGATTGAAGATCACTGCAGAAAGACTTGGACGACCTATTCCGGATCTATATCGGGATAAAACTTTCAATAACATGGGACAATTTGTTCTTTCTACTTCCACTCTTTCCACTGCTACGATTGTCTTCGGAGGTTTCGGTCCTGTTGTTCCAAATGGTTACGGTATAGGATACAATGTCGCTGGATCCAAAATGGGAGCTGTTATATCTTCTTACAAAAGTAAACGTGATGCGGATAAAATGGCCCAAGCTGTCATTGAAGGATTAGACACTATTAGACATGCGATGGATAAAAAATAGGGAACCTTTGTGAATAATATAAGTTATTTAATATACTGTAGAATTAATTATAAAAGCATATTTATTTTAAATACAAAAAAAAACACGCATTAAAGCATTTTTTACCAGATTTTTTAACAACAACAATGACCTAAAGGACCAGATAAAAGCAAATCACAGAAAAATTGCAATGATTTTCGTTGAAATAAATAGCATATTTTTAAAAATATTTTTACCGATTTTTTTGAGGCTAAGCTCAGAATGAGCAAAAAATAAAAAAATTGAAAGCATTTCTAAAATAAGTAAAAAAATTGGACGAATTTTAATGAATCCGTCTTGTTGAAGTTACATTTCCTTCTTCATCGACGGTTTCAACAAGATGATCGATAGGAAGATTCTGAAGTCTTTGTTCATCTTCTGTTCCTGTGAATCGAACTCTGTTGTGAACTGGATCTGTTACCCGAGTGAGAACCCTACGAGTAATGGTTTCTGTTGAACCGTCATCTTTGTGTTGAATTGTTTCGAATGTTGTTACTGTTGTTGGATAACTGTCAAGAACTTCTGTAAGTGAAACTTTGTCATCTTCATCATCTTGATATTCTTGATATGTGGCGACAGTGTCTCCACTAAGCATCTGGGTTTCTTGACTTGGATTGCTCTGGCTCACGCCTTCCAGAAGCGAATCCTGATCTGTTTGATGTACAGTATATTCTTCATGTTCATTTTGGTTGGGAGAAAATGGATGTTGAACTCGAGGTTCAAGAGAATCAGTACTAGTTTCTAGGATATTCTGATCTCTAAGAAGGTTCTGATTTTCGAGGATATTCTGATCTCTAAGAAGATTCTGATTTTCGAGGATATTCTGATCTCTAAGAAGATTCTGATTTTCGAGGATATTCTGATCTCTAAGAAGATTAGGATGATGTTCTTGCTGTCTGATTGCTTCCAAACTGTCTGTAGAAGTAACCATTGTCTCAACAGTATACTGAGACTGACGTTCCTCTCTTGTTTGCGGCAATCTGTTTTCCGACAACGAGTCATCCTCTTCTTCATCGTCTTCTCTGACACTCATTTCTTCAACTTCTGATTCTTCACGAATATCACTTAACATCATTACTTCTTCTCCTGCTCCTGCTTGAGCTAAAGCTTCTTTTATTTCTTTTTCGATGTTTTCGAATTCGACCAAACTACTGATGGATCCTGTTTGGGACACTGACCCGGCGACTTTTTCTAGTTCTTCCTGACTTCCGGGACTTCCTCCGACTTGTTCTTGGATTTCTCTTTCGAGTCTTTCGAATTCTTGTAAACTACTTTCAGAAACGTTATCGTAACTCGTGGTTTTTCGTCTTTTAGAAACATCCAAAGTTGAGCCATTTCCAGAAGACCCTTCATCTCCGTTCAAAGAATCGACTTCCATCTTCTCGTCTGCATCTCTGGCTTCTACAGTATGAGCTGGAGGAATCGGCGAAGATGGTCGATCAATGGACAGATCATGTTGGACTCCTAAGAAACCTCCTTCACTGACTTGAGCATTCAGAGAATCTTCGAATTCAGCTTCTTCAAGAATTCCACCTTCGTATTGTTCGGGTTCATCAGTAATCTCGGCCATTGGATGGATTGATGAAGGTTCTGGTAGATTTAGTGAATCTTGCGACATTTCCATGAGATTCTCGGCTTCGATCTGTTCGAGGACGTCTTTCACAAGCCCTTCGGCATGTTCCTCGATCACTTGGGTAGAACTGACCAAGGAATCTGGAGCGATATCATCTTTCATCTCGATATCACTTTCTGGTTCTTCCTCAGGTTCTGGAATGGATTCCTTTGTAGGTGGCTCTTCGTAAAAGTAAGATTTAGTTTCATCAGATGGAGATAACTGTCTTTCTTCTCTCGTAGAGACTTCTTCAGCATCTTCTGGCTCTTTGTGGAATTCTTCTGAATATTCAATTCCTGATTCTTCCTCGTCTTTGCCGAACTTCTCAGATATTTTGTGGAAAGCAAGAGCAGCTCCACCGACAGTGACTCCAGCAACTCCCATAGCGATCTTCTTCGCCAAACTAGGACTCTTCTCTCCCTCCTCTTCTGGGTATTCCTGTTCATATCTTTGTTCTTCTTGAACTTCTCCAACTGGATATGGCACTTCTGCTGGACGTTGTTCAAGAGGTTCTTCGAAGAATTCTGAACTCTTCTGAAGTGGAGATGATGTTTCAACGATATCGATTGGAACTTCCTCATGAGCTCGTAGAACGGAAGATTCTTCTGTTTTCCTTTCTTCAGAAGTTGGGGTCATTTCACTCTCAGGAGAAACCTTCTGCCATTCTCCCTCGTCAGGAGATTTTGGTTGTTCGGTTTCTGTATCGAATAACATTTTTTCTCCATCTTTTGGAATGTCATCAGTTTGAACGAGTTCAAAATCATCAGTTTCTTCTTCTCCACCTTGTTTGAAGTAATCCGGATGCATCGATTGAGTCATCGGATCAATCTGACTTGATGGCAGATCTGTTGATTCTTCAAATTGTGGAGTTTTAACTTTCTCTGTTTCAACATGATGAACACTGGTTGATTCAACGACCTGATATTCAGGTTCAGATTTTTCATCAACGGCTAAATGTGATTCTTCTTCGATATTTTCCGGAACTTCTACTGTTTCAATCAAATCATATTCTTCTTTAATTTGTTCCATGGATTCTTTTTGCGGAGAACCCAAAACTGGCGGTTCAGCTTCGAATTGTTCACCGTGATCGACGAAAGAAGAATCTGAGCCTCCACCTTCTGAATCCTTCCTGACAGGTTCTTCAATTTGACCTTGTTCGGTTTCAGGAATGACATGTTCGAAATCTTCTGGAGTTTCTTCTCGTTCGGTTTTTTGAACATCAACTTCTTCGAAACTTTGACTAGCTTCATGTGGAATTTCTGAAGTGAAGTGATATTCTTCACTGCGAACAAATTCATCTTTTTGTTCAAAACCTTCACTTGGAGGTTCAAGTGATACTTCTTGTTTTTGAAGATCAGATTCTTCCAAAGGTTCACTTTCTCCAATTTGCTCTTTTTGGAATGATGTTTCTTGATATTGTTCTCCAGAAATCACAGATTCTGGAACGAATTGCTCATCACGATGAATGATCTCAGGTTCTTGTGGTTCAATGGGAGATCCAGAAACAAATTCCTCTTCTTGGTGAGTTATAACCACATCCTCAATTTGCTGAGGCTGAGAGGAAACAGATTCCCTTTCGAATGTTTCCTTAGAGTAATCATATTCTTCCTTCTGAACTGGAGATTCTGGGATAAATTGTTCTTCTTGAGGAATAGCTTCAATTTCTTCAACCTGTTGAGGCTGAGAGGAGACAGATTCTCGTTCTACCCTTTCTTTCGAGTAATCATATTCTTCTTTTTGAATTGGAGATTCAGACACGAATTCCTCTGGTCTATGACTGATTTCAGTTTCTTCAACTTGCTGAGGTTGGGAAATTATGGATTCTTTTTCACTCTCTTCGTAGGAAGGAGGAAGTTCTCTCTCAAATTCGTGTTCTGGAGTTTCTTCTTCGTCTTTGCCGAACTTCTCAGATATTTTGTGGAAAGCAAGAGCGGCTCCACCGACAGTGACTCCAGCAACTCCCATGGCGATCTTCTTCGCCAAACTAGGACTCTTCTCTCCCTCCTCTTCTGAGTATTCCTGTTCATATCCTTGTTCTTCTTGAACTTCTCCAGCTGGATATGGTACCTCTGCTGGACGTTGTTCAAGAGGTTCTTCGAAGAACTCTGAACTCTTCTGAAGTGGAGACTGTTCTTCAAATCCTTCATTTTCAAATCCATATTTTCCTGACTCAGAAGTCTCTGAAGTATCAAAGATTGCTTTTTGAGCGTCTTCAAGACCCAAAGGAGTAGTTGTTTCCTCGGGCTCTTGTGTGAATGAAACTGGAGCTTCTTCTGGAGTGAGCTGAGTATCTACTTCAGCTTTTTCTTGTTCATCAGAATATAAGCTCGATGGTTGAATTCTGATGACCGTAGATGGACTTGAGCGATCATCAGATTCCGTTGGGGATTCTGGAGCTTCAATGTGAATCGATCCCTCAGAAACTCCTCTTTGGAAAGTATCTGATCGTTCAATTGATTGATCTTCGTATTTGGAGGATTTTCGACTTTGATTTTCTGTTTCCTCGTCTAAATTTGAAGAAACAGGTTCTAATGGAACATCTTCTGATTGGATGAATTCGTATTCTGAAGAAAATTCAGTTTGTTCTTCAGCTGGTCGGGAAAGTTGCTGAAGAGCAAAGTCAGATGTTTTTCCAAATTGTTCTTCTTCGTCATCAGAAAGGAATGATTCAGGTTCCTTGACGTTGAAGAGGTCATCTTCATCGACAGTCAACTGCTGGCTTTGAATGGGAGTTGATTCTGATTCTGTCAAATCGTGACTTTCAACGACTTCAGCACTTCTTCCAGAATCCGATTTTTCCGGTACAGATGTTTCTTCAGTAGAAGTCGGTAATTCAGCAAATTGTGACCCAGATAACTCTTCTGAAGATCGAAGTTGATCTTCAGTGCGACCAAAACTGATCTCTTCAAACTGTTGTTCTTGAGAATAGCTCTCCTGAAGTTCTTTGTGAGAAGAAACTGGGGATTCAGGAACAACTTCTTCCCTAATTTCTTCTTCAACATGATGCGGTTCAGAAGGCAATAGTTCTTGTTCAGAAGCTTCCTTTGAGTATCTTTCTTGTGCCTCTGATTGAGGAGCAAAATGATGTTCAGTGTCTTTTTCAAATTCTTCTTGCTGAACAAAAGACTCCTTCTGAGTTTCTTCGTATGAAGGAGGGAGTTCTCTCTCAAATCCGTGTTCTGGAGTTTCTTCCTCGTCTTTGCCGAACTTCTCAGATATTTTGTGGAAAGCAAGAGCAGCTCCACCGACAGTGACCCCAGCAACCCCCATGGCGATCTTCTTCGCCAAACTGGGACTCTTCTCTCCCTCCTCTTCTGGGTATTCCTGTTCATATCTTTGTTCTTCTTTAACTTCTCCAGCTGGATAAGGTACCTCTGCTGGACGTTGTTCAAGAGGTTCTTCAAAGAATTCTGAACTCTTCTGAAGCGGAGATCTTTCACTTGTTGTGTCATAGGGTTGAGATTCCTGTTGTTCTCTTATCTGACGTTCAATTCGTTCGAATCTTTCAAGGGATGTTTCAGAACCGTGTGGTGAATCCTCTACTGGAAAATCACCAATGTCATGCGATTCCACTATTGATTCAACACGAGGACTTTTTTCCTCAGTGTACTGGTATTCTGATTCAAATTCTAAATCAATTATTTACTGTGAAGTTTAAAATTTATAAAAAGTTACCTTTATGAACAACTTCGGGATGTTCCGTTTCGGTTTGAATTTTTTCTTCGGGTTCTTCGTGGTGATAATCGTAATGTTCTTCCATTTGTTGGAAGTACTGCGGATGTTCTGCAGCATAAGTGTCGATTTCAGATTCTCCGATTTCATCAGAACGAGATCCAATGTCTTGTCTAATTTCGAAATCTCCACTTTCGGCAGTTCTTTCAGTCGAAGGTTCGTGTTCGTAATGAACTTGTTCGACTTCAGATTCCACCGTTTCACTAGGAATAATTTCCTCTTCTGGTGTTTCATGAGGTTCTTCAATCCTGAATTCAGATTCTTTGGACATTGTTTCTTCATAACCAGGCGGAGGAATTCCAACATCTCGTTCGGATTCGGCTCCGTATTCGTATTCGGGTTCGGCTTCTTGAGAATGACCTAATTTGCTGGTAATCTTCTCGAAGGCCATTGCAGCTCCCCCCAGGGCTATTCCAGCCACGGCACCAGCGACTTTACTGGCCATGCTGCGTTCGCCTTCTTCGGAAGAGATTTCTGGATATCCTTCTGGCAGACGAGATTCAGGATATATAGGTTCAGAAGCGATATATTCAAAACTTTCTCTTTGTGGAATTTCACGAAGTTGTTCTTCTTCAGAAGATCCCCAGAAAGTTCCACGAGTTGAAAGCCGTTCTTCACCGATTTCACCAACGGGAGCTTCTACTTCCTCAGGGGATTCAACAACATGACCGTGTTTGGCTGGTGGCGTTGTGGTTGATGGAGTCGGTTCTGATGGAAGTTCCTCTCGAGGTGGAAGATCAAATGAAGCAAATTCATCTGGTGGATGTTTTCGTTCTTCCGGAGGCAATTCGTCATTTTCGTCTTCTACAATTTCGATTCTTTCTTCTGGAGGAATTTCGCTGTCAGATGACTCAACAGCAAATTCATCCGTGACGTTTGACTGTCGTTGACTGGAAACTGGAGCAGTTTCTTCCATTTCTATTGAAGGTTGTTGAATTTCTTCTATTTTCTGTTCTTCAGAAGTTGTTTCATATTCAGGTGGAAGTTCTGTAGTTTTGATATCATGAATATCAGCACTTTCAACGAATTGTTGTTCTGATTGAAGTTCCTGTTCTTTTAAAAGAGTTTCTGGAACTTCTTTCTGTTCAATTTCTTCAACATATTGAGGTTGAGAAGAAACAGACTCCCTTTCAACTCTTTCTTCAGCCTGATATTCTTCTTTTCTTTGAACAGGAGATTTAGGAACGAATTCCTCTTCTTGAGGAATAGCTTCAATTTCTTCAATCTGTTGAGGCTGAGAAGAGACAGATTCTCGTTCTACCCTTTCTTTCGAGTAATCATATTCTTCTTTTTGAACTGGAGACTCAGACACGAATTCCTCTTGTCTATGACTGATTTCAGTTTCTTCAGCTTGGTGAGGTTGGGAAATTATGGATTCCTTTTCACTCTCTTCGTAGGAAGGAGGGAGTTCTCTCTCCTCAAATCCGTGTTCTGGAGTTTCTTCCTCGTCTTTGCCGAACTTCTCAGATATTTTGTGGAAAGCAAGAGCGGCTCCACCGACAGTGACTCCAGCAATTCCCATAGCGATCTTCTTTGCTAAACTAGGACTCTTCTCTCCCTCCTCTTCTGCGTATTCCTGTTCATATTCTTCTCTTTGAACAGGGGATTCTGGAACGAATTTTTCTTCTTGTTGAATAGATTCGTGGCTTTCAACATATTGAGGTTGAGAAGAGATAGATTCTCTTTCTGATCTTTGTTCAAAATAGTGGTGTTCTTCTTTTTGCTCAGAAACAGGAGATTCAGAGATAAATTCTCCTTCTTGAAGGACAGGTTTGGGTTCCTCGATTTGTTGAGGTTGAGAAGAAACAAATTCGTGTTCAGAGGTCTTTTCAGAATATTCATATTCTTTCTGAGATTGAATGGGAGATTCTGGGATAAATTGTTCTTCTTGAGGAATAGCTTCAATTTCTTCAAGCTGTTGAGGTTGAGAGGAGACAGATTCTCGTTCTACCCTTTCTTTCGAGTAATCATATTCTTCTTTTTGAATTGGAGATTCAGACACGAATTCCTCTTGTCTATGACTGATTTCAGTTTCTTCAACTTGTTGAGGTTGGGAAATTATGGATTCCTTTTCACTCTCTTCGTAGGAAGGAAGGAGTTCTCTCTCCTCGAATCCGTGTTCTGGAGTTTCTTCCTCGTCTTTGCCGAACTTCTCAGATATTTTGTGGAAAGCAAGAGCAGCTCCACCGACAGTGACTCCAGCAACTCCCATAGCGATCTTCTTTGCTAAACTGGGACTCTTCTCTCCTTCTTCTTCTGGGTATTCCTGTTCATATCCTTGTTCTTCTTGAACTTCTCCAGCTGGATATGGTACCTCTGCTGGACGTTGTTCAAGAGGTTCTTCCAAGAACTCTGAACTCTTCTGAAGTGGAGATTGTGGGATCTCTGTATAAGTAGACCCTTCTTGTTCTGTATATTTCTGATATTCAGATTCTTTAGAAGCTGCTTCTGGTTGCTGTGGAAGTGCTTCTTCTTCCTTTTGAGCGTACTCGTGGTGAGAAATTTCCTCAGTTGAAGGTTTTATGGTAACTATATAATCATCTTCGATTTTTTCGAACACAGGTTCGGTAATTCTGATTTCTGGTGTCTGCGGAGTAATTGATTCCTTTCTAATGTCGTAGGGGTATTCGCTGATTTCAGTTTCTGTAATAAATTTATTTATTTTTTATTATTTTTTTGAATATCTTACCTTTCGAAGATTGAACAACAACTTCATGTTCAGATTCTGTAGGTGGTTCTTTAACTTCCTTTTCAATTTCTTCTTCGGATTTCTGAGATTTCGATTTCTTCAGCCGAGACAGATTCTGGCAATTGAGCAGATTCTGTAGCTTGAGTTTCATACTGATCTTTTACTTCTTGTTCATACTCTGGAGAATAATGTTCGGTTTTTTCTTGAGGAAATTCATAAAATTCATGTTGTACTGTTTGTTTTTGTTCAAATTCTTCTTCTGGATAATCCGTAGGAACGGGAGCATATCCACGTTCAGTGACATGTCCTTCGTCTTCAGAAGAAGTGGTGGGGGATTCTGGAACGACGTGTTCGAAGCCGTAAGTTTGTCCTTTCGGACTTGGTTCTCGTTCAGCAATCTCCTCTGGTTTAGACTCAAAAACAGATTGTTGTTCTGTAGATTTGGATTCAGAAACGAATTCTTGAGATTCTGGTTGTGTTTCACCAAAGTCTTCATAGTCGATTCCCTGTTGTGGGAAATATTCGACTTCTTCTGTTTGATGAATTTCGTAATCTCGATGATGTGGTTCTTCGATTTCTTCTTTGGATTCAAAACCAGCTGGGGATTCGGAAACAAATTCTGCTGATCCTACTTCTGGTTGTCTTTCACCAAAGTCTTCATAGTCAATTCCTTGTTGTGGGAAATGTTCTTCTTTTTGTTCAGATTCATAGTCTCGATGATGTGGTTCTTCGATTTGTTCTTTAAGTTCAAAATGAGCTGTTGATTCAGGAACAACTTGTTCATGAAGATGACTGACTTCTGATGGTTGAGAAGAAATAGATTCTTTCTCAAATTCTTCTTTTTCACCAATAGGTTCTTCATGGCTTATTTCACCTTCAAAATGATATGGTTGTGAACCAATTGATTCTTTTCCAATATTTTCTTCAGAATACTCATACTGCTGTTCCTTCTTACTAGATACTGGAGATTCAGGGACAAATCTTTCCTCTTGGATTTCCTGTTCTTCAATCTGCTGAGGCTGAGAAGAAACAGATTCCCTTTCGAATGTTTCCTTAGAGTAATCATATTCTTCCTTCTGAACTGGAGATTCTGGGATAAATTGTTCTTCATGATGAGTAAATTCAGGTTCTTCAACCTGTTGAGGCTGAGAAGAGACAGATTCTCGTTCTACCCTTTCTTTCGAGTAATCATATTCTTCTTTCTGAACTGGAGATTCAGACACGAATTCCTCTGGTCTATGACTGATTTCAGTTTCTTCAACTTGCTGAGGTTGGGAAATTATGGATTCCTTTTCACTCTCTTCGTAGGAAGGAGGGAGTTCTCTCTCCTCAAATTCGTGTTCTGGAGTTTCTTCCTCGTCTTTGCCGAACTTCTCAGATATTTTGTGGAAAGCAAGAGCAGCTCCACCGACAGTGACCCCAGCAACTCCCATAGCGATCTTCTTCGCCAAACTAGGACTCTTCTCTCCCTCCTCTTCTGAGTATTCCTGTTCATATCTTTGTTCTTCTTGAACTTCTCCAGCTGGATATGGTACCTCTGCTGGACGTTGTTCAAGAGGTTCTTCGAAGAACTCTGAACTCTTCTGAAGTGGAGACTGTTCTTCAGGGTGTTCACGTTGATAACGTTCTAATTCGTCAGAAATTTCGAATGGTTGTGCAACTGGGTGTTGTTCAACTATCAATTCTTCCTGAACTGGTGATTGTCGAGGTGATAGTGGAGCTTCAGAAGCTGATTCAGTTCTGTCAACGACGTATTCCTCAACATACAACTCCTGTTGTACTTTCTCCGGCTCAACTACGGTCTGACTAGGAGCAGATTCAGATCTATCGTAACCTGTATCTTGAGTTTCCAGAAATTGTGTTTTATGTTCTTCTTTTTGTTGAAATTCTGATTCCGATTGTTCCAATTCTGATCCAGCAAGAGATGTTGTTGATTGATGATCCCTTTCAAAAACATGCGGAATTTCGATTCGTTCTCCGTCTGGAGTTTGGATAAATCCACCGTGGGATTCAACTCGAGGTTCGGTTTCACTTTCATATTCATCTTTTGACTCATCCATCAGTTCTTCGTGAGAGATGAATTCAGAAGTAGTTACAGTTTCTGCTGTTTCAACATGGCTGGTTGAATAAGATTCCGGAATTTCAGCCGGACTTTTAGGTTCGAAATGCGTTTCATATTCGTCTTTTTGTTCTTCTTCAATTTGTGATTTTTGTGAAATTTCTTCTTCTGAAAATAATTACTGTTCAAAATCTGTAAAAATTAATATTTACCTTTAATTTCAGTTTGTGGTTGTTCAATTGGGGTTTCAGAAATACTATCATCATAACTATGTCGATCTTCTGTACGGAATTCTACCGATTCTGGGGCTTTTTCATCAAATCTCATTTCTTGAGATCTCGGTAAATGTGGGACTATTTCGATTTCCCCTTGACTAGCCAGATGTTCTTCAGTTGATTCAGAAGGACTTTCTTCAAATTCCTGTTTAAATTGTTCTTCATGTTCGATATATTCCTTCTGCATTTGTGATTCTGGATGTTCTTCATGTTCGAGATATTCTTTTTCAATTTGTGATTCTGGATGTTCTTCGTAACTTTGTGGTTTCGAAATTTGTACGGATTCTTCGATTACAATTTCTTCATGAATTGGAGATTGAGGGATTCTTTCTATTTCTTCATGAACGGTCTCTTGTTCTTCGAATCTTTGTGGTTCGGAAGAGATGGATTTTCTTTCCTCAAAGTATTGTTCACCTTCAATAATATCGGATTCTGGAACGTGTTCAACAATTTTTGTTTCTTCCAAATGGCTTGGTTCAGACACCATTGATTCGGTTTCGAATACTTCTTTTTGTTCCTTTTCAGGAATAGAGTATTCAGACGGATAATGTTCTTCAACCTGCTGAGGCTGAGAAGAAACAGATTCCCTTTCGAATGTTTCCTTAGAGTAATCATATTCTTCCTTCTGAACTGGAGATTCTGGGATAAATTGTTCTTCATGATGAGTAAATTCAGGTTCTTCAACCTGTTGAGGTTGAGAGGAAACAGATTCTCGTTCTACTCTTTCTCTCGAGTAGTCGTATTCTTCTTTCTGAACTGGAGATTCAGACACGAATTCCTCTTGTCTATGACTGATTCCAGTTTCTTCAACTTGGTGAGGTTGGGAAATTATGGATTCCTTTTCACTCTCGTCGTAGGAAGGAGGGAGTTCTCTCTCTACTCTCCCAGCTCTCTCCTCAAATTCGTGTTCTGGAGTTTCTTCCTCGTCTTTGCCGAACTTTTCAGATATTTTGTGGAAAGCAAGAGCAGCTCCACCGACAGTGACTCCAGCAACTCCCATGGCAATCTTCTTCGCCAAACTAGGACTCTTCTCTCCCTCCTCTTCTGGGTATTCCTGTTCATATCTTTGTTCTTCTTGAACTTCTCCAGCTGGATATGGCACTTCTGCTGGACGTTGTTCAAGAGATTCTTCGAAGAACTCTGAACTCTTCTGAAGTGGAGATTGTGGGATCTCTGTATAAGTAGACCCTTCTTGTTCTGTATATTTCTGATATTCAGGTTCTTTAGAAGCTGCTTCTGGTTGGTGTGGAAGTGCTTCTTCTTCCTTTTGAGCGTACTCGTGGTGAGAAATTTCCTCAGTTGAAGGTTTTATGGTAACTATATAATCATCTTCGATTTTTTCGAACACAGGTTCGGTAATTCTGATTTCTGGCGTCTGTGGAGGAATTGATTCCTTTCTAATGTCGTAGGGGTATTCGCTGATTTCAGTTTCTGTAATAAATTTATTTATTTTTCATTATTTTTTTGAATATCTTACCTTTCGAAGATTGAACAACTTCATGTTCAGATTCTGTAGGTGGTTCTTTAACTTCCTTTTCAATTTCTTCTTCGGATTTCTGAATACC